>OY292533.1:12835975-12875601 GCA_958496365.1 Subacronicta megacephala
ACTGCTTTCTTCCACACGAGATACGAACCTGCGTGTGTGTGCGACACCAGGCCAACAGGGTCTTCTCAAGGTTGGTCTGCTGCAGCTCTGACATCAACTCCTTTAGGTGGTAGTGCACCTGCCAATGGAGGATTATACTCCATACCAAACCTGGAGAATAGGAAATGTTTTCAGACCTGTTCCTCTATTCAGCTAAGCACAATAGTCATTAAAACTAATCGACAGTATCCCAACGTAAGCCATCCCTATCCACAGAGTGCATGGAGGCTGATAACGAAACGATCGAGTCACTCGCCTGACTCGGTCTGGTGCAGCGGACAGTGGTGTCTGCGCAGTGCAAATGTAAAGCTAAGTTCAGTTGTGTCTGTGTTGGTGTGGTGTTACCTAGCGTGAGCTTGGGGTTGGCGTCGACGATGTCGTTGCTGCTGATGTTGACGAGCTTCACCCCGTTGGCGTCCAGCACCTGCAGCGCCGTGTTCACGTTGTTGATGTGGTGCACGCGCATGCGCCCGCGCTCGCGCTTCTACAACACACAATCGGCGAGTTCATCCTTCTACACGAACCACTAACCATAACATCATGGACAAATAACACCTTGAAATCCGAATGTCTTATGTAGATATGTTCATAATACTATAATTGCAATATGCGGTTACACCGTACAGACGATATCATAAAAAAGAAACACTTCATAATGTCATGTTTTTTGACAAACGTTGCCCCATCACCAGGGCAGGTCTTTCCTGGGTGCGTATATAAAACATCACATTTTATTGACGAACCGACTCAGAACCAATACTTGTGTGGGTCTTATAAGTAAATATTTGTTCCGTACGGGAATCAAACCTCTTATACTACAGATCTGTCATGAAGCTGAACTAAACATATTAATTTATTGTATATTAAACACTGAGTTCATACATAAACTACACATTTGCACACAAATGTCTGACGAGGCCGAGACAAAGCTAATTTACACAAATCAAAGAGAAAGTGAAAGTCGACACACAAAAGGAAGTGCAGGAATTAGCATCAAATCGATTTAACCTGCACTCACTACACACGTGATTAGGCACGGATCTCTTACAACGTTATACATATCATAAATCTTCTTTTCCGTGTTCGGAGTAGGTATATCCATACTATGCTTCCGCTCCGTATATAATATTTTGACAAAAATGGAAAGACGACTCACATATTGCTGCGCGGTGAGGATCTCCAGCAGCGACAGCAGGATCTCCCCGTCCCGCAGGTCCAGGAACAAGTCCTCCACCAGCGGCTTGTCGTTCTGCAACGCACCACAAACATACTGCCACTTCAAATTATGATTAGTCAAAACTAACTACTATAGTAACGCCAGGTGTCGCTCGCAAACAACATTTGCATAGCGCACAAGTGCGTTACCTACCACTACACTACTTGACGAGATGAACTGACGCACAGTTTACATCGGTTGCAGAGTTTCTTATAAATATAATATAACAGCTGGGCACTATTAAATTTTTAGGCGGGAAATTGCAAATTATCCTTACATATCTTTCCGTCCGCTTCTTTGCTCGGGTAGACCACAAAATTTGCCCCACTTTATTATTTACCGAAATATAAACGCAGCTTATATCCTTTCCCAAGGTCTAGTCTATTTTTGGACCAAATTTCGTCAAAATCCAAACGGACTTTCATCCCCTATTTCATCCCCATACAGTTTGAAATTTCAAAAACCCCATATCAAATATTTATTTATTTCTTATCCTTATATCGTGCCTAAACACAAAAGTTCAGCGTACTATCTTCAACAATGACAAACTCCCATACAATTTTTCATCCCTTATTACAACCCCTTTTTTACAACAAAACGTAGCTTATATCCTTTCCCAAGGTATAATCTATTTTTGTTCCAAATTTCATCAAAGTCGGTTCCGGGGTTACACGTGAAAGCGTGACTTTGTTCGGACTTCTAAACGAACTTTCATCCCCTATTTCATCCCCACACAGGTCGAAATTTCCATCCACCATCTACGTTTTTATTTTTATATAATACTTTAGTTAGATCTCAACTAGAGTATGCTGTCCCAATTTGGAGCCCTTATTATGACAAATATAAAAATTGCATTGAAATGGTACAAAAGAAATTTTTGCGCAGTATGCACTACAGATGTTATCGTACTAGATTACACTATACTGATTTACTAAATCATTATAACATTCTCAGTTTAGAATCTAGGCGAAAATTTCTAATGATTATGATGCTACACAGTATCTGTAATAATAAGTTTGACTGTACTGATCTTATAAATAAGTTGTGCTATGTTGTGCCTAGAACTATTATTCAGCGGGAGGTGCGCGTTCCGCGTTTGTTTCACACGTATAAGTGCAGGACAAACGCTGGCGAGCGGGCACCTCTTCGCCGCCTTGTGGTAACATTTAACTTATGCTGCGTTGAAATGGATATTTTTGCGCTATCCCAACCTAAATTTAAAAAAAATGTCTTTATGCTTCTGAGTCGAGTTGAATAATATTTATTTATTTTGAGGACGTCTGTCACTTTCGCTTCTTTATTGTTTAATAATTCGTGGACAATAGTGTGGGTTACTTGTTTATCAATGTATCTTTGTACATCATTTGTTAATATGTAACATGTAACTGTTTTTTGTCCCAAATAAATAAAATAAAATAAAAATAAAATAAAATTTCAACAACGCTAGAACAAATATTTATTTATTTCTTATCAAGTGCCTTAATATAAAGTTTCATGGTTTTATCATAGTGTAATGAAATCTAATAGTGGGGCAACTCGCCGTCTAGACGGGTCAACGATGAGGTGGGTTGCGGGGCAGAGCGGCGTCCCCCCGACCCTTAGTCGCAGGCGTCCCGTCCGCCCGACATGTACTGCGCGTCGGTACTGCGCTAAAATGTGTGGCACGCGCTAGCGCTAATTATAATTTATTTTACAATGCGTTCTACATGTGCAGTTTACGGTTGTTTGTCGGCATCGTACAGAAGTAATAATGAATACTTGAGATTTCATCGATTTCCAAAGGATAAGAATCGGTAAGTGCCTACTAACCTACTATACCTAAACAGATATTATCCCTACTTACTAAACAAAGTTGCTATCCGCGACGCTGTGCGTTTACTTCTAAATTATTTTAACCTTCCAATAGATTTTGATACGTTTTTAACTACCATTTAGAGAATTTCTAATAATTACATAGGTTACACAGTATTAAAACTGGGCTCTTAATGTTGATATATTTATAGCATATTAAATAAGTAACTGAGTAAGATTTGGCGAATCTAAACTTATTTATTATTTTAAAATAAATAAGTAATATATTATATTATAATATAGCATAATATGTATATTAGGTATATCAACTAATTTATTAGGATAAAATTATTTATTATTATTTACCTATTTTTTATAATAATATTATAAGGCTGAAGATTTTGTTTGTTTGTTTGATCGCACTAAAGTACTGGTTGGAATTGATTTTATTTTTTTGATTAATAGTCCATCTATCGAGGAAGGCTTAAGGTTATATAACATCAAGCTATGACCAATATGAGTGGAGCATAAGTGAGAAATGTTGCAAAAACGGGAAAAAATTATTCCTTTTGATTGCTTCCGTTGCGTGCGCTGCGTAAACAGTTAAAGTTATGCAAAAATATTGTCTGACGGAAATGTTCCGCTTTAAAAGTTCTAAAAATAGCCCACAACAGCATAGGTATATCTTTTAAGGTTGACTTAATAATAACCCTTTTATGGTAATCGAATTTGTTCCAAAATAATGCATTATTTCCGAAGGTGTTTAGAAAATTAAAATGAATGAGAATTAAAATAGACTTAACGATTAATTTCCCACATTCGTAGGGGACAACATTGGAGAAAGCTTATATAATCGCTTATATAAATTAAATTTTCCACCGTGTGATTGCTTCCCATTGCAATTTTTAATTCGTTTGAATGTGAGGATGAGAATCAATAATTATATTGTGAAATTTAACAACCGAAAATTAAAATCATCAAACAATAGATGTCGCAAATATTTGTCAGTTCAACATCTCTAAAGAGATAAATAAACTGGAGATTTTAACCACCGTTTTATTTAATCACTTGGGCCTGTCGCGAAGAATAAACAATAAATGGTGAAGTTAATATCTATACTAACACATAGATTAATTTGAACTTACTATCATTATCACCTGTAAATCACCTTTCAAACAAAAAAAACTAAGTCAAAATCGGTTCATCCGTTCGGGAGCTAAGATGGCACAGACAGACAGACACACACAGACACGTCAAACTTATACCCTTACACCTCGTCGTTTTTGCGTCGGGGGTTAAAAAGTAAAAGTAAGTCCTTGAAAAATATTTTTTGTGACAACCCTAAGGTATTTTCAATGTCTAGACGATTGTCGGCATTTCGACCCAGACAAAGGAGTGCGCCCACTATAGATTTTATTACACTATGGTTTTATCTTGAAAAATGACGAACTCCCATACAAACTTTCACCCCCTATTTCAACCCTTTCAAAACTATTTTTGCAATAAAAGGTAGCCTATGTCCTTTCTCATGCTTTAGTCTATCCCAGTACCAAATTTCATCAAAATCGGTTGAGTGGTTTAGTCGTGAAAGCGTAACAGACAGACAGACAGACAGACAGACACAGTTACTTTCGCATTTATAATATTAGTAGGGATACCTAGTATACACTAGATATAATTATAACAAAGTATTTTACCCATTTGCTGAAAGGTTGTAATTAGATACTAACATAACAAACATTATGTGAGAGACTGAGTGTCATCAACTTAGTGTACAACAGTTATTAATTTAGAACAATTTGTACAATAAGCGTTGAGCGTGCGGTGCAGTGCGGGGCGGTGCGGCCGCGACACGCACATGTCACAGCACAGCTCGCACGTCCGCCATATTTCAGCTAGAGCTGTTGCCGCCATCGCAGCAAGCTTGCTCGCGCTAAATTGACCTTAATTACTTCACACACATATAAAAGTATCAACTGCTGTCGGACGAGTGACGAGTGACGTATTGACGAGTACAAGTCGACCAGTGCATCCCACCTCCAGGTTCTCGATATATCAAGTGTGACCAAAACTGGAAACTTTCTACACGACCATTTGTGGAAGTTTGCGTTACTTGTTAGTTCTTAAATTGAGGTTACTGCGCACGTTTCAGATCAGACAGACGAGACGTTGTTGATTTATTGATGATCGGTTAAGGGTATTACATTGCCGAATGACCTTGAGGATTCGGGTTTTTGTGCTAGTATTTGTTACTTCAGCGCCATCTATCAACATTTGATCGTACTCAATAAAAGGAACTGAAGATTAAGCAAGAATACAGATATGTCGCAGTGTCGTCATCGTATTTACCTATTATATTCGTTCTCTGAAAGATTTAAGACATTTTTGTTCCTCTAGATAAAAGTCTTGTACGAGTTACCTACATCTATAATGATTAATAGGTAATTCTTGATAATTTTGAAATAAGGGATACCTACACCTTTCTAAATATTACTTTAGTACCTAATGAAAATAACTAGGGTGACCTGGCTTAAAACATTTATTTATATTTACATATAATTAAATACGGGTGCCACTATAATTATGATATATTCTGAGGGTCTGATGATGATCAGGTAAGTGCTTATAGGTTCTCGGAAACGGAGATAGCTAGGATGAGCTGGTTTTCAACATTCATCTAATTGAGTGTGGGTGCTACTACATGATACATTCTGAGGGTCTGATGATGATCAAGAAAGTGCTTATAGGTTCTCAGAAACGGAGATAGCTAGGATGAGCTGGCTTTCAAATTCATCTAATTGAGTGTGGGTGCTACTACTAGATACATTCTGAGGGTCTGATGATGATCAGGTAAGTCCTTCTAGATTCTCAGAAACGGAGATAGCTAGGATGAGCTGGCTTTCAACATTCATCAAATTGAGTGTGGGTGCTACTACATGATACATTATTCACTTTACTTTTTGGAACGAAGTTCCTTATCGCGCGTTGCGAAAGGGGACTAGACGGAAAAAAACGACACTTAAAAGTGTAACGACGTGCATGTTTGTTTCTCTTTACAGAGAAAAAAACATGCAAACAAACATGCATGAAATGCAGAAAGTTTCGAAGTCGAAGTCAAAGTCAAAGTCGAAGTTGATATGGGTGTTAATTTCAAGGTTTATCGGGATGCTAATTACGAAAATGACATTAATTTTGACATCCAAGATGGCGGACATTATTTTTCTTTATAAATTGATATGGGTGTCAATTTCAAGGTTTATTGGGATGCTAATTACGAAAATGACATTAATTTTGAAATCCAAGATGGCTGACATTATTTTTCTTATTAAATTGATATGGGTGTCAATTTCAAGGTTTATCAGGATGCTAATTACGAAAATGACATTAATTTTGAAATTCAAGATGGCGGACATTATTTTCTTTATAAATTGATATGGGTGTTAATTTCAAGGTTTATCGGGATGCTAATTACGAAAATGACATTAATTTTGAAATCCAAGATGGCGGACATTATTTTCTTTATACATTGATATGGGTGTCAATTTCAAGGTTTATCGGGATGTTAATTACGAAAATGACATTAATTTTGAAATCCAAGATAGCGGACATTATTTTTCTAAATAAATTGATATGGGTGTTAATTTCAAGGTTTATCAGGATGCTAATTAAGATAATGTCCACCTTGAAATATATCTAAAATTAATATCATTTTCGTAATTAGCATTGCGATAAACCTTGAAATTGACAACCATATCAATTTATGTAGGTATTTAGAAAAATAATGTCCACCATCTTGGATTCCAAAATTAATATCATTTTCGTAATTAGCATCCCGATAATCCTTGAAATTGACACCCATATCAATATTTAGTAAAATAATGTTCGCTATCTTGGATTTTAAAATTGATGTCATTTTCGTAATTAGCATCCCGTTAAACCTTGAAATTGACACCCATAGGTACTTATCAATTTCCAAAGAAAATAATGTCCGCCATCTTGGATTTCAAAATTAATGTCATTTTCGTAATTAGCATCCCGATAAATCTTGAAATTGACACCCATATCAATTTATGAAGAAAATAATGTCCACCATCTTGGATTTCAAAATTAATGTCATTTTCGTAATTAGCATCCCGATAAACCTTAAAATTGACACCCATATCAATTTATAAAGAAAAATAATGTCCGCCATCTTGGATTTCAAAATTAATGTCATTTTCGTAATGAGAGTCCCGATAAACCTTGGAATTGACACCCATATCAATTTATAAAGAAAAATAATGTCCGCCATCTTGGATTTCAAAATTAATGTCATTTTCATCATCAGTACCCCAAGATACCTCGAAATTGACACCCATATCAATTTATTTAAATGATGTGCGCCATCTTGGATTTTGAAATACGTCTCGATAAAGAGGGGAATAACGACTTTTGGTGACATGAAAATACGCAACTCCTATTGACCTGATCTCGCATTGTAAAGACTTTCCGTACAATAAAGGGTCAGCTTGTACTGGTGATTATGTATAGCTTGTTAAACCTAGGTGTCCAGTATAAGCTGACCTCGCATTGTATAGACTGTCCGTACAATAAGCGGTCAGTTTGTACTGGTGATGTAGGTATAGCTTGTTATACATATAAGCTGAGCTCGCATTATATAGACTTTCATACAATAAAAGGTCAGCTTACTTACGAGGTCAGATAAACTAGTATCTCAGTCGGTACCTACTTAGGTACTCCGAGGTTCATTCAAACTTTGGATAACATGATTATTATGTATAATTGAATTAAAATGATTAAAAAAGATTGTCGGCATTTAGAGCCAGACAAAGGAGTGCGCCCGTAGATTTCATTACACTACTGGTTAGTCTATGATAATGATCAAGAACAAAAACAAAATTATAAACTACTTTAAATATATTTACAAACTTAATTTCTACGTAATATTTATATTTGTACTATTTACGATATTGCTTAATTCAAAAATCATTCAAAAATCATCACTTTTGTAATTTATTTGCAAACAATAACGCACGTACAGCCCACCCGTCGCAAGAGTCGTCGAGACACTGATATTCGCGTCCTGAGTATTCATCACGGGCATTGCGGGGGTGCTTCACGGGGGGCGCTAGGGAAGTTTCGGGTTTTTCTTTATTATTTAAAAATATTCAAAGAAATAGGAAAAATTAAACAATACAAGTTGTTAAGTGTGTCATTACAATTTTTTTGGTATAACATTTATGCCAAACTATTAAGCGGTTAAAGAGACAAATTGCAATTTAGTTTGGAAAAGGACTATTTTCTTGGATTTATTTAAAAAAAATGGGGCAATTTTATGAAAAAATTAAACAATACAATTTATTTGTGATGACCTTAAGTATAACATATATTTTTTATATGGCAAAGGCACATAAGGATTCATCTAGAAACTTCTTTAAACCTAGGGTGTTTTTGGGATTTGAGCGATGTAATACCCTTAATAGTTACAAATGTTTGCGCTTTCAGATCTAGCAATGATCAAATTAACTTATCCGCTGTTATCTAACGCTCTGTTCGCAAAACGTCTACTTCGCAAGAAAACAAGATTTAATATTTTCCTTTCAAAGTCATCCTTAACAAATTAGAACACAGGTCTGCACTGCATGGTTCCTCATTGGTTTAAATTTAAACATAATGGACGGGACGAGGAACCGATCACAACAAAACAATTAAGTCAATGTCTTTATGCTAACTATATACGAATACATACATACGTGCATAATGTAAATAATATAAGGTGTAATAGTAGCAATAGAAACACTAGATACTTCACCTTCACTAGCTGAGAGTTTATCCATTTGGTGAACGTTTTCTTTTGGACATCTTCCCTTTCATCTGAAACAAGCAAATAGGATCATATTATTACTTGTCCTCTTATCAAAGTTTGGTTAATATAATCAATATAAGTTGTCTTAGAACAGCACCCGAAAACGACAATGACGGAAAAACATATCGTGCGGTAGTGAGATCATTAATTTGGATGACGTACAATCACCGTCGGTTTGGTCGCATCGCGTGGGTTTCAAGAAGGCCTCCCAAGTCTTAAGCAGCGTGAGCATAGCCCGGCCCGCGACGCGAAGCGCCCGCACCACCGCGGACACCAACCAGCCCAGTACCAATACCGCGACCACTATTATTATATTCATAAATGTGGCTCTCGAGAAATGTATGGAATTGTAGTCGATGCGCATACGGCAATGTGCCGTGCCGACTGAAAACTAATACATTATAGTATCGATGGATTACAGTGGTCCCGTTATCCTCGCTCCAGCGAACTTTATTGTCGCTTTGTTTGTCGCGTCCGTTGGATCATGTGACGTATCACTGTGTCACGACCTTCCATGATTTGTCCTGCAAACCACGCTTCACAAATGCTAAGATGTACAGCGTACACACCGCTACAGATCAAGCTACACATTTCCAGTTTAACCTGATCTCGCATTGTATAGTATTTTCATACAATAAGAAGCAACAGTGGCGTAGCACGGGTCACTAGAACCCGGTGCGGATCCCGAATTCGCCGCCCCTTAATTTTTTTAAATGAATATGTAGGGCCTGATAAAACTAAACTGAAAAGTAAACAAATGTTCTCACATAAAAAATAAGTAAAATTCATTGTTGATACTGTATTTTATTCCACAACGAAACAATCATAAGATACTTGTTTTTTTTTAATATTTTTTGACCACCTGTGAAATGCCCCCCCGCCAAAGTGCCGCCCGGTGCGGACCGCACCCCCCGCCCCCCTCCCACGCTACGCCACTGAGAAGCAATATGGATTTCTATATCTAGACGAGTAGACGCGACTGCTACGCTAGAGGTCTTGGGTTCGATTCCCAGGTCGAGCAAAGTAGGTTGTTCTATGAAATTCTCAGTAGCGGCTCCGAGTTTGGATATTTGCCTGGTGATGGGACCTAAACATACTGGCGAACTGTGTACATTAAGTACACCTCCGTCTAATCCTTTGGGGTATACAGGTGTGATGGTTTGTCTATGTTGTGTTGGTTTTAGAGATTTTGGGGTTACTGATAGGGTGATATTAAATAAATAGGCTCAGTATTACAGGCGTCGTTGGTTTTATACACGGAGGAGAGAAAAAAGCGGAGATGCCGCAAGGCAAAATTTCTTTAGAAAGCAGCGTCGCCTAAATGCGGGTGACAGGGGGACGAGGTACGGCGATAGCTCCACCCCACGATGGAAAACCCGCCCATTATTTGTAAATCCATCTAATGGTGAATGGAATTATTACAGTCAAATTGAACTAGTTATTTTTCATTTTAATTCGTCTATTTGCCACTATGGCGTAACAAAGCATGATACTTTGATCCAGAACATTCTATGTATGTCCGTTAGAATGTCTCATCAATTAAAACCGACTACCTACCAACAGATGGCGCATTTTTCGTATATTAAATTCTTCTTGTTTTATGCATAAGGTATGTAATTTATCTATGAAATAACTTATAGTAAGCAAAATAAACATTAGCAAGTAATTTGAGCAGAAAATTGGCTACAATAACATGCATTGATAGTAGTAAAACACGTAATTGATAAGATTAAGTTGTTAGAAATCTTAGAATACTCCTCTTTAACGGTAGATGTCCCTATCTTCAATTTCGCGATTAAAAACGACTACCTACCAACAGATGGCGCATTTTTCTTATATTAAATTCTTCGTGTTTTATGCATTTAAGGTATGTAATTTATCTATGAAATAATTTAAGGTGAGCGAAAAAAAACATTAGCAAGTAATTTGAGCAGAAAATTGGCTACATACAATAACATGCATTGATAGTAGTAAAACACGTAATCGATAAGAAGTTAATGTTAGAAATCTTAGAATGCTTCTCTTCAACGGTAGATGTCTCTATCTTCAATCTGGCGATCAAACTAGAAAATTTGTGTTTTTATAATGAAAATATTAATTTTAGGGACTTACACGTTAAATGTTATGCCATCAATATGTTTGAGTTTTGATCCGGAACAATTTTTGCATCCAACAACAGCGCACTTCATTATTAAAACAATGTAACAATATTAAAAACCTATTAAAATACGACGGATCCACGGATCTGAACGCGATCAAGATTCTTTCGAAACTAAGGTTTTCGGCCCCGCCCACTGTGACGTCATGACCTAGTCGGAGGCGCATGACCTAGTTGCTTTGTGGCATCTCCGCTTTTTTCTCTCCTCCGTGGTTTTATAGGACCGACTTCTTCCGTTTTCGTTATGGGCATTGATCTTATGGGCATGGGCGACGTCGTTGGCGGTCTTATACACGTCGCTAGGTGTTATAATAAGCGTCGGTATGGCAGTTTTCCAAATATACTGTATTATAGTATCTGGAACCCAGTATTTTGGGAGTCAAGAGGACGAACAATATTCGAATTCTCTCGCAGTCGCTCGATGTTCTTATCAATCTTATAGGCAAATATGTAAATTTATAGTATCCTACTGTAGTATGTATATTTTGTAAACTGACTTCCTACAGCCGACAGACAGCCTGGCACCGAAACATCGAATAAAAACTAAACTGTGCACTTTCTGGATTCATTTTACAAGACTGCTCAGTATTTTTGCTGTTCTAGTCAGTAAGTCGGTAGCGGCCGAATTGGTGTTGTACAGTTCTGTGCGAGCAGTCAAGGCCGTAATTCCTTAGCAACGTGTTAATTAGTCGCTCGGGGACTAGTCGTGCGAAACATTTAACTATTCATCAAATTATATGTTTAGCAGTGGGTTGTGACTATGAACCAATTTTTTTTTTCCTTTATGGACCTCGAGTATTTTCAATGGCTTCGCTTAGCGTGCATTTTTGCCACTCGAGGATAACCTTAAGCTGCCGCAATAATTTTACAGATTAAAATAAGTACCATCATGCCTATATTCCCTGAATGGTTAGGCAGAGGTCTACTAATGTACACCCACACTTCGCCGGAATGTTTCGGTACCATGTTATAGGGGGCGAACCTATTGCTATTAACCAGGCACAAATACAGACTCTGAGCTGCTAATGGGAATTTCATAGAATAACCCAATAACACTGCTCGACCTGGGGATCGGAACCAGGACCTCTAGCGTAGCAGTCTCGCTTAGGACCACTAGACTAACGAGGCCTTTTACAGATTATAAAGTAGTGATATGTCCACGGGACTGCTAAGTCACTTTTCGTAATCGTTTACATATTAATAATTGATTTATCACTCAATTAAAGTGGGGAAGGGAATATCATGACGAAACCTGCATGCCTGAGAGATTTTTTCGACAGTGCATCAACCCGAAGAAGCCTAGCGTGGACTATAACCTAACAGATACAAGTGTGAGGGTAGACCTGCACCCAGCTGCGTGACGGTAACATTAGTTGATGATGGTGACGCGTAGCACGTCATAAAGCTCAACCAATCAGCGCACGGGATGCGTTCCGTCGCATGCCACTTCACAATTTGACGGCTTCACTTCGAAAGATTATAACTAATCGAAAAATAATACGTTAAATTGTAAGTAGTATGAGGATTACATTGCACAAAGTGAAAGGTGACTACGTTACGGTACTTCTCGTTATTATTGGACTCGGATGGTATGTAACCTCTGCATACGCGTTATTTTTCATCATGTTGTTTTGTAATAATAATTAAGTTCTTAATGTTCGTTTGAACGCCGTAGTTCGTTTTGTTTACAGCGGGTGCAACTGGCAGCCTGGCGGGGTCATCTCACAACATTTTGTGACATTGTTTATTTATTCCATCCCCCTTTCGAGACGAACACGTGAACGCTAACATTAAATTTACATCACATAAAAGTCGGCTTTGAAAAATAATAAACCGCCTACGTTGCACTTGGATCGTCAGTCCGATTAGAACATAATTAGGACCTAATTAATTATATTATATGTATATCTGAATGTATCAATTAACAAATGTTGGTTGCATCTTCGGAGAGACGACCACGACCACGACACCGACCGACGTGAGCTCCCGCGCATGTGGGTGGACCCGGCCGTGTCACGCAACGAGTGTCAGATTGTACCTCATGTTAATCCCATAGTACAGTAGCATACCCATAGAACAACATAAATCTTTTGCGGGCAAAGATTAATCTGTGGTGGCGTGTGCGAAATTGTGTAATTCGCCATTAAAATAACCCGTGGTCATGTTGTGCACTCGTTATAGACCGTACAGTAAATTAAATTTAGCTATTGTCGGAGCGACAGTCCATTTAAGTAATTGAACACTCTATGAAAACGGGCTCAAAGTAGATAGCGTATGTCCGATGGTGCGCGAAGATGCCAAAACATTCCATGTTCCGCTGCGTAACAATTATATCTACTAATTTCTCTTCATTAGGCGGAGTGTGCGCGCGCGGTGGGGCGCAGGCGCTGCGCTGCTCGGCTCACACACGTGCTGCACATTGATTCTATCAATACGGTGCTCACGGGCGTGTCAATGATCCTGTTCCTACCACGCTGGAAATTAGGACGCCTTTACAATATACAAACGGATAGAGTCAGTATAATAAGTTAAGTAATAAACTAATAATACATGAGTTGTCCCTAGTTCGAGCAACACAACACACAACCACGAGTCCACGATGAATTACGATTGCTTACGAACCTCAAGAACCAGATCACAAACAATCCAAGTAACCTAACCAGGAGGTGGCAAACTGGCAACTGCCTACTGGCAATCTTCAATTTCTCACCTATGTGGGTACCAGTGTCAGTATAGGGAGAATTACAGAATATGTATTCAACATTACGTTTCCGGTGCTTACCACACCACCTCACTGGCGATCATAATATTTTTATGAGTGCATATTGTGGTAAGGTGAAGTCATCGAGCTTGCCCTTTGTATGCAAGTTAGCGCCGCTGTCAACAGTCGTCAGCACAAGTCCGGAAGTGCAGCGATTACGAGCTGAGGTTTGACAACGAGACAGTTACGTGATACGTCACTTGTTACTACAGCCATAGGATACGCTGAGCGTCCGCGTCGCGCCCGCTGCATAATAACTAGCTCCCGTGTGATTAACCGCTGCACGCTGGCCGCAGCCGCTCGTCTTCACTAACTTCAAAATTGTTCCTTCCTATTATAATTTATTATTACCTACTACTACCTCGTAAATTACCAAAGGGTTAAAAAAAATATTCTTATAAAATTCATGTTTGCTGTAAATTACATTTAAGAGAAATAAAAAAATCACAGCAAAAATAAATATGCAGCAGAACCTTAACTTTAACCCCTGGGGAATTCAATACAGGCGTGGCGTGGGAACAGAATAACTTCTAGCAAGCATGTAGATACCTAGGTCAAAATATCATGTTTAGGTGTTGGTTGAGCTATCTGTCAACTCATGTAGGAGGTATACGTTCAATGGACCCATTAATTTGGGTGGTGAATGCAAGATACCTCATTAAAAAATAACTTATGTTTAAGTATAGTAGGTATTTATTACGCATTATTTGTTTCTCACGGGAATCGCACCCGCGACCCGTATCGCAAATATCGATAAGCCGCTGCACTTCTGTCCCGGTTCAGTTAGGTACTTACTAACTTTTTTATTCATATACAATAATAATCGTGTTTTCGGTAAGAACTGCGCGTCGTGAACTTGTGCGTGTGCGCATCTCGTTGCACAATTACCGCGATGATGTCATGCCACTAATTTCATTGAGTGACTAAGTAACTATCGAATAAGAACTAAGAGCTCGTTAAGCTTGCAGACTGTGAGCGAACAGGCACTACCTCACGTCACAAGGTTACGTGGTTTCTGCTCCTCGCGGACATATCATATCAAAAATAATTAGTAGGTGCCGTGGCCAACACCATGACAAAATGACCATGTCAAAAATATACGCCACCAAAATTATACTTAAAATAATGCTTTCAAAAAAACAATTGGCGACGTCACCACATTACATAATATGCATATAACAAATTACAGTTGATAGTAAAAAAAAAGTGGTCGGGGATAGTAGAAATCCGCGAATCTACCATAAGTAAAGTCCGCGTATCTGCACTACAGGGAAAGGTTATAACTTAATACATACATACATACACTCACGCCTTTTTCCCACAGGGGTAGGCAGAAACTATGGACTGCCACTTGCTAGAACTCTTGCATATCTCTTTTGCTTCTTCTACATTCATACATCTTTTCATACACACGCGCCAGTTGAGTGTGTATGAAAAGATGTGCATGCACCTGACCTTTAACTAACTATAACTTAATATTTTTATTATTTATATTGAATTGCCTGCGAAATTTTAAATTGGCCACATTTGTCAGATATGTGGAATATATATATTCAATGCTAGTTATGCGGATTTGCACTATCCCCGACGAGATGCAACTTTTGGAAACTGTCAAATTTTTTTAAACACATTGCCAATTCGGTAAGTGATGGTGGTCTTGGTGAGTCAGTTCATACTGCTAAATCCTGCAGCCATTATAACTACAGGATTTGCTTAGAGCTGCACTCTAGCCGAGTTAACCCTTACATCAACTGTATACAATTGATACAATGCATGATAGTGCATCATCAAAGATTTCCTATTCAAATAAGCATCTAGTGTATTAGTTGTGCACAAGATGTTATTGATTTAGCCACAGCTAGCACAAACCAGTTATACAAGGAAGAACATGATCTGCTGAAAGTTGATCTCACCAACATTTCATCCACAGCTTTCTTCATCACAATTGGTGCATGACAGATTCTGCACAGTGCAACAATAAACACACACAGGTACACAATTGTTGACCATTGACAAACTATTTTTTTTTCAATATCATTACAACATCCAATAATGAACACATTAAATTATGTAAGTTTGTTGATTGGAGCTTACCGAAGCAAATTTATACAATATAAGAAAAATATTTTTTAGAGGGGCAGCTTTTATTATCCAAAAGGTTATTTGGTTATTCTATGAATTTATTATTCTATCATTAGTCTTGACTGCCTCATTAGTCTAGTGGTCCTAAGCGCCACTCCTACACTAGAGGTCCTGGGTTCAGATCCCCAGATCAAGCAAAGTGCTATTGGGTTTTTCTATGAAATTCCCAGTAGCAGCTCGGAGTCTAGATTTGTGCCCGGTTTAATGGCAATAGGCTCGCCCCCTATTACATGGGACCTAAATATATTGGTGAAATGTGGGTGTACATTAGTACACCTCTGCTTAACCCTTCAGGGATTACAGGCGTGATTGTATATTATGTTGTTATGAAATTATTATTTCCTCAGTAGAGGCTAATGTTTAGGTATCTCGTATTACTGATATGGAACATACTATATGATATACAGCAGTCCCCTTTGGGGAATGCAGGTCTGATGACATTTTATTTAGGTAGGTACTGTAACAATATGTTGAGGTACCTATTTAACATTTTAGTCTTATCAGAATGCTTAGCAAGGATGACATAAAAACACATCCGGATCATGCAGGTCATTATCATTGTTCTGAAATAGCAACACCATGCTTGATGGGTGGTTGAGTATTCCACTTCTGCATTGTAGGTAGTGAGTTCCATGCCTGAGTGAGTTGAGTATTAAAGGTGACAAAGGACATCCCTGTCTCACCCCTTGCTTTATACTTGCTCTTTGCTTTTCATCCCCAATTTCTATTATTGTTTCCTGATTCTTGTAAAGTTATATCTTAATAATTTTCCTATCTCCAAATAATTTTTCTATCTACAAACCACTTAAACAAAAATAAATACTTACTAAGTATTTGTGCATTTATTATATTTTGAATAAGATTTGTTTCATAATTAATTAACCCAGATAAGTCAAATTATCATATGAAATCTGTTGGATAATCATATAAAATACGAGAAGAAAGAGTGTGTAATGTATGGTTCGAACTTTATCATAGGGCTATGTACACAATACATAGTTTGATAAGATAGCGGCGCGCGGCCGCGGCGGAGGCGGTGGCGGAGGCGGCAGCAGGTGTCCCGCGCGCTGCACGCTTGCATCACCAGACTATTGCACCTTCAACATTTGACTATTCAAGGTCTAGTGTTGCTCCACGACCACAACACGTCACGGTGGCGACCTAAAGCCCGCCACTCTTGCTCACTTACCTACGT
The DNA here is from genome assembly GCA_958496365.1 of Subacronicta megacephala. Classification (NCBI taxonomy): domain Eukaryota; kingdom Metazoa; phylum Arthropoda; class Insecta; order Lepidoptera; family Noctuidae; genus Subacronicta; species Subacronicta megacephala. The sequence continues at coordinate 12,853,144 of OY292533.1, forward strand.
AACTAGGCTCCATTTTCTCCAAGCCTTATAGGTCTTCGGCGCTGCCTTCTCAATCCAGTCTAGTTAATAAAAAGTTTTTCTGAGACATGACAACACAAGCACACACACACTACTGAGTTGTAACTTTATCCCAAACTTTTCAAAACAAGAAGATTCTCGGCAAGTTACACCGCCGAACAATGTCCAATACTTGTTCACTCTAACTATAAGCACTTTATTCTCACTGTCGCACACAAAATAATTAAGAAACTAAAACGACGCTAAAAAGCGTGAAAGAAACATCACGACCGAGAACAGCAACTAAAGTTTCCGAAACTACAAAAATGATATGACAGACGGTGAGTCGAGCCGTCGAGCGAGATGACATGACAAGCGAGCAGCAAGTGGAGCGGGGAGGGCGCTGTGCAGTCGGCACGGCTAATAATGTCCTTGTGTGTGTGCGTTTATGCGCACACTACAAAGTTAATATCTAGAGTAACCAGACTAAAAAATCTTACACCTGCGGACGGAGATAATACTCAAGACTAAACTACGAAAAATAATATTAATTTATTATTCTTTCAGATTTGAGCTAAAACATGTCTTATTTATAAAGTTTTCTATTATAAATATTCTTTCAATTAATAAAGTTCTCGTCATTTTCATTTTAGCTGCGCCCTCTATCCATTACTTATCTCTTGGTGTTCAGTTTAACAGACGAATAATAGGTGTCACTGCTAAAAATAATTTATACTGTATTGGTACGTTCCAAAACTTGAATCTTGATATCGGTAAGCAGGTTCAAATTCCAATAATTTGATAAACGTAGATAAAATGTAGTTATTTAAGTTTTCGGGTTTCAGTGATAAGGTGTAAGGCATGAAATTCGGTTTTTTACAAATTATAAGTATTTATATCTACAAGTGTCCATGCCTTGGGCGCCAAAATTTTTTTTCACATAATGTAAGTGGCAGTACACATCAAGCTATACTGCAACCAGTATAGGCTGGTCTAGAATTGTGCGGAAAGCCTTTACAATGGGAGGTCAGTCTAAACTAGATTTGTATAGCTTGATGTGTAGGCGCGTGTACATGGCAGTAGAAAATGCGGCATCGACTTTAATATACTTACTTTACAACTGAGAACTAAAAAAATCGTTATCGTAGCAGATAGTGCCTAGTTTACAGAAAAACAGTTGTGACTGACCTCTCATTGTAAAAGTTTTACCCATATTTTAAGGCCAGCATATACTGGTTTTGTATAGCTTAATGTGTAGCTGTGTGTACTTACGTATTAAAGTATGTATAAATTGAGAATTCTTCCCAAATTGACAGTAAAATTTATACTAGTACACACGGCTACAGGTCAACCTCTACAAATCCATTTTAGGCTTAATGGCATTGTATTGGCTTTCCAATTATGGTAAGATGCCAGAATAAACTGAATTTATATAGCTTGATGTGTAGCCGTAAGTACATAGCAAAAGTTTTAGTGCGTATTCAGTTGTGAATATTATACCTATTAGATGTCATAATTTCTATCAAATAAGTTACCTTTAATATTATACGTGCCTCAGTCATCATCAACCCATTACATTGTCCCACTGCTGGGCACGGGTGTCCTCTCAGCACGAGAGGAATTAGGCTATAGTCCGCCACGCTAGCCTACTGCGGGTTGGCCGACTTCACATGCCGTCAAGAAAATCTCTCAGGCATGCAGGTTTCCTCACGATATTATCCTTCACCGTTTAAGCGCGTGATAATTAATTATTAATACGCACATGACTTCGAAAAGACAGAGGTGCGTGCCTTGGATTTGAACTCGAGGCCTTTGACTTGGCAGTCCAATGGTCATATCACTAGGCTATCACTGCACCTACGTATACGTATACGTGCCTACCTAATGTTTTTAAAGCTATAAGCGTTAAAGCTATAAGTACCTACCTAATAAATAAAATACCCAATATATTTATTATTTACATACATACATTTTGTCACGCCTGTCTCCCGTGGGGGTAAGCTATAGATTTCCACTTGCTACGATCCTGGCACACTACTTCGCTTCATCTTCTCTTCATCCGACCGTCGGTTTAAGGTGCTCGGAACCTGGCCTTCTTTAAGGACATCCGCAATTTGGTTGCGGTACGTTCGCCGAGGTCTTCCTCTATCCAACCCAATTTATTATTTATTAGTAATATCATAGTGTAATGAAATCTATTACACTATGGTAATTTAAAGGTATGTATCGGTAAGCGCTGAAAAAAAATATCTTTCCGATTGAAATTGAAATACTACTTACACTTGGTGTGGCTGAGGTGTTTTTCATAGGGGGCGTTAGCATACGCTGGTATGTCTCCGATATCCACGACCCACGTAACTGTACGGCGCGGGCGCGCGTGGCGGCCCAGCGCCGGCGCCGGCGATCGCGACGACATCTCCTGGACCGCGCTTGCACTGCGTTACATTCCACTCGATCACTTGAATTACGATTACTTTTATTTATCTATGATTGAATTGCTTTCGAACATAACTCTGAATTCAATGCACAATTAATAGATGAGGATCATGTTTGAATGCTTGTCCGCTTCTCCGACCACACACTTCAACATATGTATAGGTAGGTACCTACAGTTTGTTTGTAATAACTAAGCTAGTCGCAAGTTGTCCGCAGTGTTTTTTCATAGAAAGAGTTAGTGCAATAGTGTACAAACAAAATTGGGGTTGTATATATTTTCCATTTGTGATTTTTTTTTTAATAATTACGACTTTTATGTATAAAACATGGAACGGCTAACTTTGGACGCGCGCAGTATACCTAAAATATTATCGATGGAGAGAGAGAGGCAAAGTACCTAAGTACCTAATCTATAGGTGTACAATACGACTTCATAAGACGTTTTTACATAATATAATACATAGGTAAGTACTATAGAGCGCAGGATCTTACTTAGGGTGTAATGTAAATAAGAAGCTCAATAAGGGAAACACTAATTGTATTTACTTTCGTAAAGAAATTCTAACCGAGAATTCATAAGTTCTTCTCTAGACATATTTCAAAACTACTCACTTCTTGGTCGTCATATTTTAACGGGCCGGAGCGTGAACACTAAAGACTTATTGTTCTAAACTCTTACAGTACCTACTATCCACTTACCTACTTACAATAATTTATCCTTCACCCTCCAGTGAGCGCATGTACGCACGGCTACACATCAAGCTATACAAAATCAGCATAGGCGGGCCTTGAATGGTGCGGAAAACCCTAACAATGGGAGGTCAGTCTAAACTAGATTTGTATAACTTGATGTGTAGCCGTGTGTACTAGGTAGGCAGGTATCAAATCGTTATCCACATCGAGCTCTTTATGACAGAGTTGTGTTATGAAAAGTTAGTAAATGTAAGGCACGAGGTCTAACATTATGAGGTAAATATCTGATCTGACTGAGATGGACCTACCATCTCAGTCAGATCAAATATTTACCCGCAGAAAACTTTTAATAAGCCATCGGAACCATACCTACTTACTAAGAAAAAGAAACTTTCCCATGTTGTATTAGGTACTAATTAACTAAGTACTACCTAGTTACCTACTTATGAGCATCATTTTATTACACAATAAATAGGTATGTAAGTAACAATAGATTTACAATTATTATGTCTATAATAATGGACTCGACGGGTTAATTGTTTTATAATAATGACGTAGGAGGGCATGCCGCATGATGCGCACAGATGCACTAGCAAGGCTACAGGCTTCACTTTCGCCGCGGCATGCTACAAGCATGCATCGTTAGTCGCGCGGGTACCGTGGTTATTTTTAGGCGCATGTGGTTCACCTTGGCTGGTCTGAATCTTTACCAGATAGCCGTGCGCGTTGAACTTGCGACTACACCCACCTAGACACTGCACGCGACCCTGGGTGCCACGCTCTCGCATTAAACACGTAATCGTACGCATATTGGTATTATATTATGTCCAGATAGGTAACTACTTAAACTTAGTTCTAAAGAATGCTATTGAACTTAAGTCCTAAGTCCTATACCTACATCATACATACATACTCACGCTCGTAAGCCCCACTTATCAATTAAGTTAGAAAATAAATGAATAGCCACGCTTGGAAGATGTGTACCTAGCGGTTGTTTACCGGAGGACATCGACACGTACGTGACGTAGTTATCGTAATGTTCCTACTTATTATAATAAAGTTCGATAACTTACCGTATGGAAGCTAATGTAAGATGAAGCTGTTATTAAGTTATTTAAATAATATACAACAACTGGCGTAGAACAGGGGTATCTACAATATATATATATATAATCTATCTATACAATATATCTAATAAAAATAGAAAAAAACATAAATTTTGGGGGTTCCCCATACTTGAAACTGAAACTCAAATTAATTTTTTCATCAATCCCATACGTGAAGTGTATCTATGGATAGGTCTTCAAAAATGATATTGAGGTTTCTAATATCATTTTTTTCTAAACTGAATAGTTTGCGCGAGAACCACTTCCAAAGCGGTAAAATGTGTGTCCCCCCCCCGTAACTTCTAAAATAAGAGAACGATAAAACTAAAAAAATTATATGATGTAGGTACATTACCATGTAAACTTTCACCGAAAATTAGTTTGAACGAGATCTAGTAAATAGTTTTTTTAATACGTCATAAACTGAATGTTTTGCGCGAGACTCGCACTTGGCCGGTTTTTTATGGGATAACTCGTTAAACGAGCAGGCGAGCTACCTGATGGTAAGTAGTCATCGCCACCTATGGACATGCGTTGCTGAGCCTATTTAGGGAAAGAGAGGGGAAGGAGAAAAGGAGAAGGAAGTGGATAGAGGGAAGAATTGCTCCTTTTTAGTTATTTTTTTAACTCGCATTCGTATTCTCAGCAAGTCATTTCATTTGATACCCAATTTGTAGAAAAGCATAAAAGGCTTAGCCTGCCATCTTTGGAAGTCCGCCATATTGGATTTAGAGTGACGTCACTTTATTTTTCGAGTTATTCTCAGCAAGCCCTTTCATTTGATAACGTCCCGTACTGTAGTAGTATATTAAAAATAGCTTGTCCGCTTTCTTGGATGTTCTGATAATGTTGAATTTAGAATGACATCACAGAGCTAACCAAATTACCAAACTAAACGAGTACCTATACAAAATTTCTGGAGAAGTTGAAGTTGTATGCTTCAAAATCGAGTTGCAAGAATCCACCCAAACAAACATACATTGCAAGTTAAATAAAATCTTGTAGTAGTATTATTTTAAAACATATTACAATCAACTAGCCTTTTGCAGGAGTAGTTTAGTGGCCCAATATCAGAAATCATTTAGTACAGTCATCGACCCCGCGCAGTGTGCCTAAATGATGTTCGTATGTAAGATGCATGTCAAGTGTTGGTTGTTGGTTCATCATCGCGTCGTTGAGAGCGCAACATCTATCTCACTACTTGATCCAATTGCCCCCGTTCAATTCATGCCGGGGAGGTCACTCATCACATCTCCTAGCTTCCAACAAAAACAAGCTCATAGTCATTAGATAAAAAATATATTTGAAGTAACTAAGTAAAATTTGTTAGTGAAACAATGAATACAACTTTAAACGTGCTCTCTTAATTCATATTCAGAGCACATGGCTGACAAAGCAGCAGCAGCTTGTTCGAAATTTGCTGCTAAGAAAAACTCAGGTTCATATTTAGCCGGACATTTGGCTTTAAAAGCTAGACGAACTGGTTTTAAAATAAAGAAATATACCTTTATTTGTGTATATATTAGTATTTCTTCTCGCGCCCGTTAACCAAAAGCCAGACAGGCCGGACTTATATAAATTGGGCTGGACACGAATGTTTAAAGCCGGATAGCTGGCAATCCTAAGCGCAGAGCGCAGGCGCGGTGCCGGTGTCAGCCTCGCCTGACATTTGCGTATATATTTTCATCTGACCCCGTCGTGTGCATGTGCATGCGTTGCCAGTTGCCACAGCTGATTTACACAACGCTGCTGCTGGATACCATATTTAATAAGCACAACATTATAATTAGAACAGATGCGAGTATCTATGAAGACTAGCGAACTTAAGCTGAGCTTCCGTGCAGTGGTGGTAGCTATCGCTACTTCCTAATAAGTTACCATATCCGAGGCCTAAAAGTTTTTAGATTAAAGTCTAAAAAAAACTAAAGCTTGGACTTTGATTTCTACGGGCACAAAATGAATATCGTGGAATGGCTAGGCTATGTTAGTGAAAACGGCAAAATAGAGGACCGTTGCTTCTTTTGAGGGTGTCATGCCTTGTTCTGGACAAGACCGAAGTAGCGGCAGAGCGGATTCGGGTTTGAGCCGATTCATTTCAGAGGTAATTAGAGTAGAGGCCTTAGAATCCCTGCCGATTTACCGACAACAGATTTGGGTCAAATGCGCTTAGAAAAAAACTCGAGGCGTTCGTATCTCGGGATAACAGCATACTTTTGTTGTATTTTTTGTAACGTTACGCCTGTATTCCCCGAAGTATTAAAACCTAGCACAAGTCCAAACTATTGCTGTTACTAAGAATTTCATAGAAAAACTCAATAACTCCTGTTATCTCGAGAATCCATTCATATTTTAACTTTCAACCGACTTCAAAAAGAAGTACGTTCTCAATTCGACTGTTTTGTATTTTTATTACGCGATAATTCCGCCAATTATGGATTGATTTTGATTATTCTTCTTTTTCGTCTGGAAGGTCATATTTCAGATGTGGTTCCAATCAAATTTTATCGAAATCGGTCGAGCGGGAATTAACAAATCTAAAAATTATGTACATATTATAGTATACTCCGAAACCTCGCAGCCTCATTGGAGCAGTGCGTTTAGTTGGCCTACAAAAAAAAATAGGAAGTCGATGGCAGAAACAAAAGAACCACTCAAATTAGAGTCACCGACTTCCGAAACTGTTTGAGACACAACATTATTCAAGTTACTTTTTTGTTAAAAGTTATTATTAATTTTAATGTTTGCAATCGCTTCCATCTTCTATTGATAATACTTTTAATGATAATAGGTACCTACCAACTTAATCAGACCAAGATAATAGAGTTGTTACGTACGCCTGGGATTTATTGATCGACCTAGTGTGGGTAATCGTTTATTATCATTATTCATGAATAAAGTATTATGTTAGTACGGTGGCCAGTGGCCAGCACATCAAGTTACCACAAAATGTCAAATTTTCTCATTCCAATTTGAACTTAATTATCAGCAGTGGAAGGTTTAAAATCATTTGGAGTTAGACAGTTTTGTAAAACCTGATGTGCTGGCGACTGTACCTAATTAACATAATATTTTCTTAATAATACCTATACCTTATAATGGGTAGTTTATAGGTACTTACATCTGGGTGTAAGTACCTACGTATATTCACAACGTGAAGAAACTGCAATGTTGATCATGTAGGTAGGTATATGGGCTCGATTTTTACTTTTGTACAAAATTTTCTAGGCATTTTGTTCCTCAACCAATTAATATTCGCTCATTAGCAAGGTTTAGGCAGTGTTTATTATCAGTAGGTACACTAACGCTGCCCCACTTTCAGAAGGAAAGTGAAGCTAATAAATTGTGTTATCATATATCACTAGCACGGATCATTAAGTAACGCAGCAATTATTATTCATGTCACTTGTTGATGGTATACGTTTGTGTTGAGTGTATCGCCCGCTACTGTACGCACGTCGCGCCGCATGCGCATGGGCACGCGCGCGCATGTGAGCCGGAGACTGGCGGGCTAGCGCACACGTGCTCGCGCCGTCTGGTGCCGCTAGTGACTGTCAAAATTGGCGCCTTGGGAGACGCCGACACATACTGCAGTGCACACCCTATTATCTCTGTATCGCTACACTGATAAGGCATGCAATTATAATAATTTGCAATGAAGTAAAGTCTTGATCAATTTCAACTAGAATAGATATTGAGTGAGTGTGTGAGGGAATGAGCCGTCGGACGGTGAAGCGCAGCATGCAGGATGGGCGCTGGCGGCAGGGTGTGGCAGGTTACAGGAACTCGAGCTACCCCCGACCGTGTTTCACTTAACCGAAGGGGAAAATAATACGAAAGCATCATAAACACTTATTAAAACAAAGTAAACATAAGCATTCAATCGACAACAGTATCGTTATAGCTAGGTGTAGTCTTCGCTGAAATTTATTCAGCGTAGACTTCGACAAAAGCTGAACGTTTCAGACCCCAGACTTCGTATCAACGGATCTTGATAAACCTTGACCGTGAAAGTATACTAATATTTTTAAATTATTGACAATAGGATCGCCCCCTACTAGGTACATAGGACAAAATGGCAGGTGTACATGAGTACACCTCTACCTCGCCCTCGGAGGAATACAGACGTGACAATAGGTATGTTATGTTACCTTTTATAAGTAGACAATATTCAAAGATTGTATCTTTAAATTGTTTCATTTTACTTTGGTAATTTTACGTGAGTTATCATTATTGGAACGACTGCGATTTTTTGATAAGGTTCTATTTATTGAATTTATCTTTTATACCTATTATAAGTAAACAATAATCAACGGCTATAAATTTTAAACTTTAAAAAATCAATAAAATTGATTTTAAAAATAGATTAATAGTTTCTTCCCGTCGTAAAAGGCGACTAAAGGACACTGGGCGATGTGAACACCGGCCCCGGCCCGGCTGATGGCGGTATAACCTAGCTTTTCTGGATACAGCTCAAATGTTTTTTTTTATTTTTTTTTATGTATTTATTTATTAAAACAAGCAGTGATTTATAATGGAGAAAAGTAAAAAAATAATAATAGTAACAAATAAGTACAATAAAAAGACACCATGTACAATATACAGCACTTGTTAAATAATAGTACGTACGAACAAACTACATCTAAATAAATCTACAAATCATGTAACCCTGCCTCCCAAACTAGGTAGTCCTGTATCTTGGGAGACAGTGTTCAGCCATAGATGGCTAGCCAGAGTGTTAGCGCGTGTTGCAGTTACGTCAGGTTTGTACATATACATTGTGTATCATATACTTGTGTGTGTGTGTGTGTGTGTGTGTGTGTGTGTGTGTGTGTGTGTGTGTGTGTGTGTGTGTGTGTGTGTGTGTGGAGTTACAAGTATGAGCGTGCAGGAAAGTTGGTATGCGTTGAGAGTGACCGTGTAATGAGTGTTGCGGCGTGTGATAAATTTTGGTGTTAATCTATATAGGTAAGCGAGCAAGGACTCCGTGTGTGAGTAGTCATTACGAAGTAGCCACTCGGATAGTTTATTTTTTAAATTGTAGGAATTTAAATCTAGTATTTTAATTTGATTATTGATTTTCTTGTACAAATAGGAGCTTAGGGTGTAGTATTGATATTGAGCAAAGGTGGTTCTATGCTGGGTACTGGGTAGGATTTGTGTGCGTTTATTAGGGTCCGAAGGCGGCAGGCACTTGTGCTTTCTTAAAATAGTTTTGAGAACAAAGAGTTGCCGTACTGTTAGCACTTTGCAATTGGCGTAGAGATCTTTTGTAGGATATCTGAAGGGTTTTTTTGTCATCACTTTTAATATCGCTCTTTGTGCTCTTTCTATTCTAAGGAAGCAAGTTTTAGCTGCACCACCCCATACGGTTATACAATATCCCAGTATCGATTGGCAGAGTGCGTAAAACCATCCTCAGCGTGTCAATGTCGGCGTCCCTAAGGGACTTGAAGATGTGGATTAGGCGCAATGTTCTGGAGGTAAGGGTGTCTATTTGCTTATCCCATCTCAGTCCACTATCAATCTGAACTCCCAAGTATTTTATCGTGTCTGTTCGAGTTATTGTGGGACAGGTGCATGGTGTCATTGGTTGCGGACAGAAGTGAGCTCTAAGAGTGAAAGAGGAGTCAGGAGTATTGCCACGTTTAATCCCGAAGGGTATAAATGTAGTTTTCTTTAGGTTCAGCGTTAGCAGATTAGAGTTTAACCATGTCATTATCTGAGACATAGCTACTGCAGCATTTGCCTTTACTGTATTCCAGGTAGAACCTCGTACCAGGATTGCAGTATCATCAGCATATGCGTAAATGCTACAATCCGTAAGGTTCATCCTGCACAGATCATTTACATATATTTGGAATAGGGTTGGACCCAATATGCTTCCTTGAGGGACGCCATAAGATATTACTCCCTCATCACTCAGGTAATCATCTATCATGACACACTGTTTGCGATTTGTAAGGTAACTCTGGAAAATTTGTAGTGTAATACCCCGTGCACCTATAGTTTCTAGCTTTGAAATGAGCTTAGGGACAGAAACTGTGTCTAAGGCCTTTGAAAGGTCTAAAAAGATTCCCAGACATTTAATTTTATTATCAAGGTTTTCGGCGACCGATTGCGTGAAATCGAGTACAGCATCTTCAGTTGAGAGCTTGGTTCTGAAGCCGTACTGATTGTCTGCGATGATCTGGTACTTGTTTAGAAATTTCCTTAAATTGTTGTTTAGGATCCTTTCCAGGACTTTTGAAAGTGCTGGTAGTACTGATATCGGCCTATAGTTACTGACACAGTTTCTGTCCCCACCCTTGTAAATAGGGTGGATAATTGCCTTTTTGAAGGCATCAGGGAAAACGCCTGTTTTGAGACACAGATTACAAAGGTAAGTTAGGGGTGGGACCAGAACATGACGGCAACATTTTAGAAGGAGTGATGACAGGCCATCCCAGCCTACGGCACACTTCTCGCGTAGTTGGAGAATGAGGGACTCAACTTCAGATTCGCTTACTTCAGGTATAACAAGGGAATTAACCTGAGAAGGTTGGCAGCTGTTTCGGAAAGTCTGGGCCTGTAGAGTAGACAGCGTGTTTTGTGCGTGATGTTGTGAGGTGATTTTGTCTGCAAGGTCGCTGCCTATGTTACTGAAGAAGTGACATACTGCGTTAATTGAAGACGTGTGGTCAACGCTTATTCCCAACAATTCCGAAGGAGTAGTCTGCAGTTTTTGTCTGTTACTGATATTATTAATTGTCTTCCACAGTTTACGAGGACAGTTTTTTGCATTTTTTATGGCATTGGTGTCATGAGCTGTTTTTAATTTCCTAAGTAGGTCATTGCAAAAGTTGCGGTATCGGGTATATGTAAGTTTAAGGGTTATATTATTAGGATTACTTTTTGTTTTCATATGCATTTTGTCTCGGTTTTGTATGCATTTTAATAGTCCTGGAGTAACCCATGGTTTAATTACGTGTTTTTTCCTAGGGACGATAACTTGAGTTGAGTATCTTGCTACGACCGATTTGACGGTATCAATGAATATGTTGGTTGACATATTTACGTCATCGGTGTTGTAGATTTCTGAAAAGTCTTCATTTTCAAGATCGGTAATAATGGCGGCATAATTTAGACGAGTGACTTTGTGGGTTTTTTTACACGGTGGGTTAAGGTTAGAAATATTCAATAGAATGGGTTTATGGTCTGTGATGTGGGATTCCAGTATGAGTGAGGTTGATGGGAGGTTCGACTTAAGGAAAATATGGTCTAAGCAACGTTCTAGCCGTGTAGGAATAAAATTGGTGGGCAAAAGCCCGTGCGAAGCATTTAGCGTTAGGTAATCGAAAGTTCTTTCGTTTCTATTGTGTGGGCTCAAGTCAATGTTCATGTCTCCCATGAGGACGATGTTAGAGTAGCGAGAAATACTATTATATAGACTGTCAAGACTAGTTAAAAACTTGTCAAAGTAATTTTTAGTGTTAAGTGAAGGTGAACGGTACACAGCAACCACTGCCAACTGGTTATGCCCTATTTCACATATCAGGCAGTTACCTCCTTCAAAAGTTGGTTCTCGCACAATACATTGCAATCCTGATTTGGTATATATTACGATTCCGTCATTTTGGTTACAGTTAAGGACAGTAGAATGAGATTGAAACCCATCCAGTACAGGTAAATAATTTACTTTACTGAGCCAACATTCAGTGAGGATAACAACGTCAAAGCTGATTTTTGACAGCTTTACCAGTAGCTGGATTTGTTCAAAGTTCTTACCGACACTACGGATATTGACATGCAGTAGGTTTATGTTACCTTTGGCTGACGGGCTTACATAGCGCAGACAATCCTCAGGAAGGCAGTTATAAGAAAGCCCCAGACACGTAGAATCGTCTATCTCTCGAATGATGTCATTTATCCCTGCCATTGATAGTTATATTAAACAACAGAAAATGATTGTAAGGAGAACGGAGATGAAATCTTTGTAAATACATAGTTATAGTATTAGTTTGTAACATGGGAAAGTATGTCAATGTATTTTGAGTGATGTTTGTGTCTATTGTAAGTGTGGTTATATGGTTGTGTACAGTATATAAATTAATATATAAGTCTAGTGTTGAGTGATTTGAGTATAGAAAACAAAAGATAAGCAAAGCCAGTATAATATGCACGAAGGAATAAGATGAATAGGATAGTCATACGTGTTTAAAAACTACTTGAGGTTTTATATGAGCATTTTTACTTTTCTACATTATCTGTATATTCTAACAATCAAACAGTTCTAAATAAATCGGAGTAACGATCACACGTCTTTTAACTTGAAAATCTCCCGCATGCCATAATAAATCTTATTACTATCATCATATGGTCCATACGGCCGGATTTTAACTTTGTGAGCGAGTTGCGAGATGTCATGCGGGAAAAAAGATGGTGGTTTTTTTCGTGAAAATTAGAATTCAAAAATCTTTCGGTGATCAACAATCTAGATTGTAATACGAGATAAACATCGATCGATTGAGAAACGAGTGAGATAATTAAAAGTGTGATCTTTTAATAACGTGAGTGAGATATACATACATAATACGAGAATTCAATACTTATACAAAATGGAAACGCTTATTACACTGCAAGAGGAATTAATGATTAACTTGAAGAAAGCTGAACGGAATTTTAAGAAAACGCCTAAAGAGAGGATTAAACGGCCATACTTAGAAACAAGACTAGAGGTACTGGAGTTACAATATGCTGAGTTTAAGGAAGGTCATAAGGCAATAATTTCGAAGGCTTCAAGAGATAAGAAAGAAGCGTATTTCACTGAGAACTATTACGAGAGCTTTGAGGAACTATATGTTCAATATAAAACTAACTTAAAAGATGCTTTGCAATCGCTTCCTAACGCTGAAACGGTAACATCAAAGGACCCTGGTAATCATGAGAACAGCCATGGTGATGTGAAATTACCACGAATACATCTTCCAACATTTGGTGGAAAATACGAGGATTGGCAAATGTTTTTCGACATGTTTGTGACATTGATTCATAAAAACAAAAACCTATCACTTGTGCAAAAATTACAATATCTGAAAAGCAATCTTACTGGTGAGCCTCAAACACTTATACGAAATTACACAACAACTGAAGCAAATTATGAGGATGCCTGGAACCAATTAGTTCGTCGTTACAACAATAAGAAATACAACTGTAATGCGGTTCTAAAAACGTTATTTGCACAAAAGAAGATAATTTCGGAATCTGCTGGTGCCGTCAAACAATTGTTGGACAACACATCCTCCTGCTTAATTTCATTGAGAAATATGGGAATAAATACTGAGAATTGGGATATCATCATAGTTTACATGACTGTTTCAAAATTAGCAATGGAGTCGATGAAACTATGGGAAGAAAAGTCGAGTCTGTCAGATGAGTTACCTACCTGGAGTCAATTACGAGAGTTTTTAGAAGGGAGATTTCGGTCAATGGAGATGATCGAAAGCACATTTCACATAACACATCGTACAAAACCAGCAATAAATACAAACTCGTTTTACGTATCTACAGAGAATGAAACAAAGGTGAAATGTGCTATGTGTCAAGAAGAACATTTTATATACTCCTGTAAGCAATTCAGTTTAATGACACCAAAAGAGAGACAAGACTTCGTAGCGAGTAATAAGTTGTGTTTCAATTGTCTCGCCCCATCGCATGCTGTGATAAAATGTCGTAATAGAGTAAGTTGTAAGAGATGCGGACGGAGACACCATACACTACTTCATTTTGACAAGGTAATACCAATTATTACCTCAGCGTCACCATCAACTGACCCACAACCTGGTGTGTCAAGAGAGGAGGTCAAAATTGTTACAAACTTTTCTAAAGAATATACAGAGACTAACACTGTGCTGCTAGCGACTGCAAGTATTAAGGTGACATCCAAATATTATGGTAAACACATTGTAAGAGCTTTAATTGATCAAGGCAGTCAGGCATCTTTTGTCACAGAAACTATTGTACAATTGTTAGGCTTAGTACGAAAACCAGTAAATGGCTGGGTGTCAGGTTTGGGAGATGGTCGCACTAAAATAAAACACATGGTTTCATTACCTATAGAATCTTGTCATAATTCTCATAAGGTTGTATACATTAATGCATTTGTTCTTAAAACATTAACATCATTTTTGCCTACAGCGGACCTCGAACCTCTTGAGTGGCAAGAAATCGAGGGTCTAATGTTAGCTGATAGTGCTTTAAATAATTCTGGTAAAATTCATGTGTTACTAGGTGCAGATGTTTACAGCGAGATCATGCAAAACGGAGTCCTTAAACATCCTTCGAGAAATATTATTGCACAAAATACCATCTTTGGGTGGATTCTTTCAGGCCGAGTCTCACACAAACCCTTTTTAAACCGAGTAATAGGTATGCATGTAAGCGTGGCATCAGAGGACAACATCCTCAAACAATTTTGGGAGATGGAGAATGAACCACAAAAACTAGAGAGAGAGTTTACTAACAGTGAGAAGATATGTGAAGAATATTTTAACAAAACTACAACACGAGATGGAGAAGGCAGGTATGTACTCAGACTACCCTTCTCCACAAATGATCTAAAATGCGTATACAACAATTCAAAGGAAATAGCTTTGAGAAGATTGCTACATCAAGAAAAACGACTATTAAAAGATGTTGAACTGGGAAAAGAGTACAATAAGGTGATTGAGGAATATTTAGCCTTAAATCATGTAACAGAAGTTCCTGCGAGTGAAATGGGAGCTACAATGTCTGTTTATCTTCCTCATCATGCAGTTGTAAAAGAAGCAAGGACGACTACGAAGGTGCGAGTTGTGTTTGACGCATCATGTAAAGGAAACAACAATACTTCCCTAAATGACGAGGTTCTAGTGGGTCCAAAGCATCAGCCTGATCTGCGTCATATACTTATGAGGTGGAGAATTCATAAGATAGTAGTTATTCCAGACATTGTAAAAATGTACAGGATGGTGCGAGTAGCAGAGGATGATTCAGATTTTGAGAGATTCTTGTGGATATTTCATCCTATCGATCCTGTAAAACATTTCAAAATATTGCGCCTTACTTTTGGTACAGCATATTTAGCTGTAAAATGTTTACAACGTCTTGCTGAGGATGAAGAAGCTAAATATCCCCTTGCAGCCAAAATAGCTAAGGAAGATTTCTATATGGATGACTTAATGACTGGATTTCAAACTACAGAGGAAGCTAGCGAAATGTATGAAGAGATGAGTAAATTAATGAACAGTAGAGGATTTATTCTACAGAAATGGAACAGTATCAAGGAGTTTTTGAATTACTTTGGTATAAAAGAGAATGAGAAGGATTCAACAACTGAAGTTAAAATCAGTGATGTGACGAAAGTTCTTGGCGGAAGTTGGAATAGAGACTTAGACAGCTTTGAATATAACCTTTATATACCTGAGCAAGAAGAAGACTACACAAAACGACAAGTAATGTCAGATATAGCACGTTTCCCTTTACCTTTAGTTTATCCAGCTGATCACGCTTCAAGAGGATTAACTTCTAGAGAATTTATTAATAATTATTTATGGTGGAGACGGCCAAAATGGCTAACAAAAGGAGTGAAAGACTTTGAGACCGATTTTATCATCGAAGACACAGAGAAGAAGAGAAAATTAAAACATTTACTACATTACATTTATATTTACATTCGTATTATCAATGAAGAAATCATATGGGCTAAGTTTTCTAGTTTACGACGAACAATGAGTAATTTAATACGAAACTTACATACGAGGAGCTGTCTACAGTATTAGCACAGGTAGAAAGTTGTTTAAACCGGACCAATTACTGCTATTAGCGATAACCCAGACGACCCTCTTCCTCTTACACCAGGTCATTTTCTTATTGGTGAACCTTTAATAAACTTAGCTGATGAGGATTATAGTAAACATAACCCGAGTAGGTACAGTAACATGTAAGAATGGTATATTTAAACGCCCACTTAGCAAAATATGCATACTGTGTAAGTAAAGATGTATCTTAAATGCATGATTAATTATCAAATGAGAAATGTTTAGATTCTTTTTACATTCTCATGGTGTGTTGGTTTTAGTAACTTGTGTTTTTATACTTTATCTTTACTGTACTTCAAATATTTAAGTTTAGATTCGAAAACATGTGCATTTAATATCTACTTTATTGAAATTTAATACTTAATTCGTTATACAGTCCACTATTTCACGTTCACTATTCGTTTTGTTAGAGTATCATTATCCGCCCATAGATTTCATAACTTTACATTGTGTAAAGAACTTAGTTCTTGGTGGGCGGAATGTTTAAAAACTACTTGAGGTTTTATATGAGCATTTTTACTTTTCTACATTATCTGTATATTCTAACAATCAAACAGTTCTAAATAAATCGGAGTAACGATCACACGTCTTTTAACTTGAAAATCTCCCGCATGCCATAATAAATCTTATTACTATCACCAATACGCCTTCGAGATCTTGCAGACACTTCTCAGATTTTATCAGTATATGCTATTATAGTATGGCCATTGACAGGCAGCAGTGTCAATGGTACGAAAAGCTGTGTCCCTGCGATCGCCAATATACATGTCCTGCGTGGCAATTATGGGCATATCCCCCCAATGAGCAGAGCAAAAGTAAAACGGCCCCCAGTTCCCGGTAGCCCTGCTATTCCCGACCAAGGCTGCGGTCACGGTAACGGCAGGGCGGGGGGTGCTAGGAATCCCCGGGACATGACAGGCCGCCCATCTCACTTGACCCTGGCTGTGTATAACGAACGCACTCTGAGGCTTGACAATCATCTAGCACAGTTGGAAGTGGAGCTGGAGAACATTAGGTGGCATGTTTTGGAGTTAAATGAAGTCCGAAGAGAGGGAGAGGACAGTATCACCTTAAGCTCGGGCCACCGTTTGTACTTCCGTGAGGGTGATAAAACATCAGAGAGTGGGGTAGGGTTCCTTGTTAATAGGTCCCTCTCTAATAGCGTTGAGGAAATCTCCAGCGTGTCGACCAGGGTAGCGTACCTGATAATCCGACTATCAAATTTATGACGATCGACACTCGGATGATGAAGTCGAAGATATGTATGAGGACATATCCAGAGCCTTGCATAACACCTCAAAGGCTCGATTTACGCCAAAGTGGGACTTCAGAACTGCAGACTGCAGTGAATCCAAAATTGGACCGAATGGCTATGGATGTCGGAATCACAGGGGGCAAATGCTAGTCAACTTTCTAGAGAAGGGCTCTTCTTAACGAACTCGTTCTTTAAGAAGAAGCCACAAAGGAGGTGACAAAGTCCCGATGCTGTGACGAAAAACGAGATTGACTTCATCATGGCGGATAAAAAAAGGCTTATATTTAGGGATGTCTCCGTGATTAACAGGGTTAATACCGGTTCTGATCACCGACTTGTCCGAGGCTCCCTAAATATCGATTTGAAGGTTGAACGAAACCATCTGATGAAGTCCACGCTCCGACCTAATCCACTCCATATCATGACGGGCAGTGAGAGTTTTCAAAGCTTCTCGCTGATGGATTCGCTGCAGTGGAACCCGCCAGGGTGTTGATGAGGCCCTACAAAGCGTAGTTGGAACGTTGAAAGACGAGGGCATCAAGTTTTGTCAAACGCAGCATAAGGGCAGGAAGTCCAAATTCTCGGACGAGACTCTGCGACTTATAACAAAAAGACGGGAACCACCCATAAAACTTCGTCAGACAAGTCAACCCTTAATAAGCAGATTGCGAAGATGGTACGGCGTGATCTTCGGAGCTCTTAACTGCGCAAGACGACTGCGTAAGAGTCAGATAACACTATCTTCCTACTTAAAGCATGTTATGCGAAAACTAGTGCTACTTACCGTAATATCGAAAATCAGTCTGATGTGCCTCGATTACACATTTAGTGAAGTTAAAAAAAGTTTTTTTTGGCTTATGGCATACCGTTGGGAAGGCCACAAACTATAGAATATTTTAAAAGAATTCGGAGATCCCAATCGCTTTTAGTTATTTTTTTACAGCAATTTTAAGTTGAGTTTTAATAGAATATTTATTTTTCAAAAAACTTTGTGATGCTTTTAAAAAGGAACTAAGTGTTATTAGCAAGTAATTTTGAATATCATAGAACCATACAAGAATAGACATCAGAATTAAACTGAAATTTAAATGCTATACTAATTAGATTTTTTTAATTTAAAGGTTTAATGCTCGGTTCTGGAATTTTTCCAAATAAATTTTCAAAAGTTGTTATAAAATAACTGGTGTAACAAGGCATGAGTTATTGGGCCTAAAGAGATAGCTAATGACCTCTTCTATCGGCCATTTCCATTTGGCAAACGATGCACCAAACACCCTGTATAGTAGAGTAAATTGTAAATTTTGGCAGAAGCCGCAATTTTACACTACTATGTGCTACGTAAACGATTTTTAAGCAAAAGGTTATGAATAAGTTATAATGATGATGTCACGATTAAATAGAAACATAATAAAATATTTGTATTTGGCACCCAACCCCAAGGAGAGACGATCCAAAGTGACCAAAGTGGTGCCGATGATGTCGACATTATTCTGCCAATGTCAGAAGTGTTTTTAGGCATTATGTCAAACAAATCATCTTGCGGACGGCACTCTAGACCATATTTTCTTTTCTTGCTCCTTATACAGCAAATCTTTCGACCTCTATCCAAAAATTCCCAAGTGTAACATCCCTCTCCCAACCAATTTTCATTCCCTTATCTCCCACTTCTCTCCTAAATGAATAAATATTTTGGCTACATTTATAAATTAAAACGATCTTAAATTTTAACTGCTAAGACTAACATCTACCACGAAGTCAAAAGCTCGACGGTGGTCTTTAGCGAGTCGCCGTCTCAACGTGACACTGGCAGAATAGCCGCAATCGGCTCAATTGCCACAAAAAAAAAACATTGTGACAATGTCATTAAGTGTTGCCATTACATAGGTATTCTTTTAATTACAACCAACAATACTTAGTATTTATTATGTCTATTGGAACATTTGGGACGTGCTCTACACACAAAAAAAAACAAAGCCTAAAACATTAATATATGTAGACACTATCATCACCCAGATAGAGGTAATAATAAGGATTTTTCTGTGCGTCTTTTTCAGTGTGACTATAAATCCAGCAAGTAAAATCATTATTAATAAGAACTAAACTTGAACCTAAAACATAATTCTACATATTGGCGAAGTGATGGGTCGTCTACCAACTCAGGGGATACAGGCGTGTGTTTAGTTAGATAATATGTCAGTTGTATACTTGTGTCCGTGTCGCAGTCTCAAGTGCTCAATGTCATGTAACAAGTAACATCAGTCTCGGCATTGTTATAGTGCGGCTAATGTCAGAAGTTCCTCCTATATCTACTAGATGTCGCAATATAAAGCAGTAGAGTTTTGAGAGTAGAGCGTGTGTTCGGGAATAAATTAAATGTCAACTCATAAATACGCTCTGACTCTCTTATACTCGTAATCTAATTGTGTAACTCGTTATGCTCGTTCATCGAGATACACTTATATTACATTTTTTACTAAGTACTAACTTTGACTTAGGTCTAGGCTAGGTACTAGAGTACCTAGACCTAAGTAAAAGGAGATAAAGTAGACTTTATCTTATTTTTTATCTATATATTCTCATGTACCTATGTTCTCCGACTATGTGAACGGAATGGCAAAGATTTAGGTCGAGCTCTTGCCGACTGTAAATACAATACACGGCAAACCAGTACTTTGATTTTACAATTGGTTGAACGCAAGTTCTGCTGCACAGCAGTTGACGACGTCTAACATTCACCAAATAAGTTTTCATTCACACAGAGAAGCGAGTACTCCTACTAAGCGAGGCTCATGCTGGGCGCGTGAACTGGGTGAGCAGCGACATCGCCAGGCGGCACGCGCCCGCCCTGCGCACAGGGGCGGATTCACAGTGCATGACATTTGCATTGACGACAGCGCTCTCGCCCTACACCAGCGAGTTTGGGTGTCCAGAGCGCTTCGTAGTTGTTTACAAGCAGCGGCGGAGGTCGTCACGTCATAAACATATCGGTCGGAACTCACAATCAACAAACCTACTTACTTGAATGTAACAAAGTCTATAGGTAATAAATGAAGTGCTAAGCACAATATATTTGTGAGAAGCACCTGATTGCTGCCCTGACTGGCATCTGTCGGAGTGTGTGGGCGCGCGGTGCCAGCCACCGCGCGGCAGTGGCCCTGCGCGCCGCGGCCTGCTCGAACTCCCACACGTTACGAGTCAACAGTTAGGACAGCTTTCGTATTCCACAATCATGTAGATAGAAAAGTATGCATCACATTCCTTTATCAGAAAGTAAGTGGCATACGAACGTGAATTCTCTGTACCTACCTATGGGATTGCATTATTCAAAATAGCAAGAAATTAAGCATAGAGCGTGTTTTTGAAATGTGGGTGCCCCTGCACCAATGTAGCTACATGCTAAATATTACGAACATCGTATCGTTTAGAGTGCTCAGATAAAGTGCAAGCAAAAATGAATGGCGGAAGATCGGACGCGTCTACTTCAACTGACGACGTAAAGGTTAGTTCAGCCTAGAGTTCGTAGCGCAGTTTACTAAATTTAGCTGAGTACTTGTTCCTAAATAGGGACGATGAAGTAGCGAAGTACTTTTTTATAACGTAAAGTTGATTGCTCAACAATAGCAATGATTGTGAATAAGTAACGAAATAATCCCGCGGTATGGTGGTTCAACAGAGTCGTCCGCTCTGCCTGTTCTACTTCACCCACCCGTTCGGCGTGCTGTCCCCCGAGCCGCCGACGCTAGCGGCCGCGCCGCCGCACATCGCGCGCGCCTTCGTCAACATGGAGCCCGTGTCGCCCTTCACGCTGTGGAGCTCCGCGCAGCCGAGCTCCGGCGCCGAGCCCTCCGACGACGGAAACACCACCGTGCACCGCTCGCCACTCAATCTCGTGAGCGTCACGCGCACGCGCAAATGCACGCTTGATTTCGGCAACAGCCGTGACTCCATCTCCTCCTCGCTGTTCTCCAGCGACGTGTGGTTCAACTCGAGTTCCAGTTGCAAAAGCAACGAGTACCCGCGCAGGTTGATCTCCTACAAAAGGACCCTGCCGCCCTTGCAGCTCCCGAGCCCCAAGGACTCCTCTAACCTATCTAGTTCTGATGACTTTTGGCTGAAAAAGTGTTTACACCCAGAGAAGTTTTCCTTGCCTCCCATTGAAATGCCCTCGGTGAAAGTGAAAATAGTGCGGAACAAAAAGTGTAGCTTGAGTTCGGAGGAGGTGTCCAGCGTGGAGGTCGGCGCGCCGCGGGCCGCGCGCCTGCGCCTGCGCCGCCGCCTCGGCTTCAGCAAGCAGCGGCGCGCGCGCCCCGCCGATCTGCGCCGCCTGCTCGCCATGCTCATGCGCAGAGCTCTTATAGGTAAGGACCTACATACCTGCATTCTTGTATTATTATAGATTTTGCAGCTATAGTATCACTGCAATCGTTATCAGTCTATTGTGATGGCACTCGTTTACAGTACAGACTCTCACTGCACGCATCTTAATTAAAATGAAACACAACGCATAATATTTAACATTTGAAAGTTTTTGTTACTCTCCGAACTGTATGGTGTGACTGACAGTGCCCGAGATCTATAGATAACAATAATTATTATTATATCCATGTCAGTTAACGTCATGTGTCATCGTCAGAAATATTCTTGTGTCAGTGAGGAACGTCTTTTCTGCAGCCTTGAAGGTCTTTCGCTACCTATCGATCTTCTGCGGAGGAGGGTCGGCTTCTAAGGCGACAGAATCGTTCATAGGTTCTCCGCTCCGTCATCAGATTAATAGTGTGAGATGTAGACGCACACGGTCGCGAGTATTGTAGCCAGAATGGGATACTTGTTGGAGCGATGTCCAGTGGTAGACCGCTGCTGCTCGCTGCCACTGCGCAAAGCGGTGGTGGTGGGGGCAGTGGCGGGGCTGGTGTGGGCGGCGCTGTACCTGTTCTTATTCAGCGCGGCGGGAGCGCGGCTGGTGGAGCTCGCGGCAGGCGGCGGCGGCGGCGGCGGCGGCATGCCGGCGGCGCTGCGCTACGTGCACGGCGCGCTGGGCGTGCTGCTGTGCGCGCTGCACGCGCTGCTGCTGCTGGGCGCGGCGCGCGAGAGCGACGCGCTGTGCGACGTGTACGTGTGGGGCATGCTGGCGTGCTGG
>OY292533.1:12875801-12926173 GCA_958496365.1 Subacronicta megacephala
ACGACATGTGCTTGTAGTAAACATACTTTTTTTTCTTAATGTTGTGCCCCTCGCGGATCTTTTTGTCTAATAGGATTTGTCGTTTGAATGCATCACGCAAGTTTCGCCATTTCTTTATTAAGTCCATAACTGTAATTTGAAATTGAAAAATTTATATTAGTGATGGTGTTACATAATATTATAGGTATTGATTGTGCCAATTTGCCGTCGGTATGGTTATGGCATATGGTATAATCGTGAAATGCTTCATTTGGGTAGTTGAATGATGATCAATTGATTAAAAGTAACAAGAGGCCTTTTGAAAAAAAAATTGAACCATACGTCCTATTCGGTTTATTTATATTAGTGAAGGAAAGATTTGACCGCGGGCCGGATCCGAACCTGGTTCTGGTTAGATAGGCACCTATACCAGATGCTGGTAAAAATAACTTAAATTAACTAAAAAAGTTCTTATCCCTCTCTATTGATTCCCTTTCGCCGCGAAACAAGCGTGTGTATAGAATTTGTACATTTTTTGTGTAAAGGTTTGCCGTCACAACGTGCTATGGTACGTACGGCTACACATCAACCTATACAAGTCCAGTGTACGCTGGCTGCTTATTGTATGGGAACCCTATACAATGCGAGATCAGCTTAAACTGGATTTGTATAGGTTGACCTGTAGCCGTTGTGTATTGTCTCTCTGTCTAGTATACAAGTTAAAATGCTTAGTTAGGTATAACTTTCTTCTAACGGAAACGCATCCAAATGCGCAGCACTGAGGCATTATTGTATAATAAGACACTTCCTAACTTTAAACAATTAATATAATTTAACAATTTTCATCACGCTTTAGATAGGTACTCTGTTTACTAAAACTGTGCTGCTAGTGCTGCTAGTGCTGCACTCTGGCGCCATAACATTGCAGTTATAAGTAGGTACTTATCACAGTCGTAAATTTTATAATAAAACTTGCGTACAACTTCAGATATTTTATATTATAGGTAGGCAGGACTGAGTTGTTTAATTTTTAAGCGAACCTAATTCTACCTACTTTTACTTTTCTTTTCTGCTTGTGAGAAGGTGTCCCAGTTTTCAATAAGAGCTTTTGCTATTTCATTCCACACTTTATTCTTAAAGTGCGTATTAGGCATCTCTGGACAGTCTCGCATGTACAGCACCGGCCATTTCTCCACTTCGCGTATAATACGGACCGGAAGTATCTCCTCCAATATTTTCTTTTTTGGCGCCATCTTACTGATGTTGTGCATAATAATGACAGTTTGTGATAGTGAAGGATGATCACAGTCCCGTTCTCTGTTTTGACTTCATGGGTAGTACCGACGGCTGCCGCCGGAGGCGCGTCGCGCGGCGCGCGGCTGCTAGTGAGGCGGTGACGGAGCTCGAAACTCGGGCAGAATTGGGCTGCAAGACGCGCGCTGCGTCACTACGAACAGCTCCGAACCGCCACGAAGATGCACGAATCTACGTCTGCCCGCCCGCCCCGCGCGCCCCTGGCAGTCACGCGGTGCGATCGTGAACGCAACACTACGACACGCGACGATAACTTACGACTCAGTCAGTTATTATTTTATGATCAAAACAACAAAATCTATTCGATTCACTAAAACTTGTGTCTAGAATAATTGTTACCCTTTGAACATTTACTGGTAAAAAATGAAGAGTTTCAAATACATTGAAATAAAGAACACTTCTTGTAACGATGCGAGGGCAACGTAAATTCTGTCCCGGTGTAAACAAACTACTGACTATGAAAGTACGACGAAGCGCTGTCGCCAGTCCGATCCGAGTCGGGCGTTCGCGACGCGACGCGGCAACGGTTCGCACAGAGTCGCCACTGTCACCAGTCCGCTAGCCCCGCCGCCGCGCCGCGCCGCCCCGCCTCCGCGCGCCGTCACCACAGATTAGGAATTAATATACCTACTTAATTATAAAATATGCAGATGGGACATTGAAGCAGTGTTACCACAGGTGTACCACCTGTACCTGTGTAGAATACTCCATTTGGTTAGGTACTTAACTAAAGGTAAACAATAAAAATGGCGGCGTTCAGGGCTCTTCAACCTTTATTACAATGGTATCTCATGAATTGGGAGTGAAATTAATAACAACACATCTAACGATCAATAAAAACAACGAACAAACAAAACTATAACTAAATAGTACAATTTACGGCAAAAGAAACACAAAAACGAACGAAAGTACAAACTGTTACGAATGGCGTCTGGTTACCCGACTAAGTATAATATCGGCTAATTATTTTGCCGCGCTTCCTCGCGCTACTACTTCTTAATTTTTTCGAGTTATCAAAAGTCTATTAGGTAGAAAAAGGTTTTGATTTCCCGTCTTTTTAGATTATTTCTAGTAGGCACATTGCAATACTTTATGACATAATAATCAAATTTGATTTATTTATTGGTCGCAAGCTTAAGAATTTATATTAAAAAGTAGTAAAATATGCTAGTATAGTAAAGGAAAATTATTTTGAATGATTAAATAATTTATTTTGGTTACGTTTTGTTTCAAGATGAAAAATGGCCCTATAAAAGAACCTTTTTTATGATTATTTTTATGATGACCTTTAGTTATAAGTACCTAACCAAATGGAGTATAGACAGAGGTATATGAATTTATTCATTTTATTTATTTATTTCATTGCACATTTGTTTTTGTATACTTAGGTACCTATGTACTTAACCCAGGTCGAACAAAGTGTTATTGGGTTTTTCTATGAAATTCTCAGTAGTAGCCCGGATACTGGATGTGTGCCCACTATTATATAAAACCTAAACAGACCGGCGAAGTGTTTGTGTACGTTCATTATTACACTTCTGCCTAACAAGAATATTATAATATATAATACTATAATATATATAAATATCTTAAACTATATTCTTATAGTAATGTTAAAAGTAATTTTAAAAGAGTGTCCAAGGAGTTTCTTGCCGGATGCTTCTCCATAGGATCAACTTTTGGAACCGTGCAACTAGAGTCATAACGTTTCATAAATGCTTGTAAAGGCTTATTTGAAATAAAAACATTTGAATTTGAAAATTTGAATGTGAGACCCACATTGCTAGTAAGCTTTTTAAAAAAAAAAATGACCCAACGGAGAGGCAGTGATAGCCTAGTGATATGACCATCGGACTGCCAAGTCAAAGGTCTCGAGTTCGAATCCAAGGCACGCACCTCTGACTTTTCGAAGTTATGTGCGTATTAATAATTAATTATCACGTGCTTAAACGGTGAAGGAAAACATCGTGAGGAAACCTGCATGCCCGAAAGATTTTCTTGACGGCGTGTGAAGTCTGCCAACCCGCAGTAGGCTAGCGTGGTGGACTATAGCCTAATCCCTCTCGTTCTGAGAGGAGACCGGTGCCCAGCAGTGGGACAATGTAATGAGTTGATGATGACCTAACGGAAAGTATTAGATACTTACCCTCCCAAACAAAAAAAATATTTTCCAAATTGGTTCATAGATGAATGTCGAAGTTGTGAGGAACATAAAAAATACTCCTTTTTTGAGCAATTGATAAAAGAATTGCCAGATTATTTTACCATTAGGTAAATAGGTAACAACACTTAGCCAGCCTTGAGCGCCAAATCCAATTATTTTTTTTTGGATTTTCGCAAATTGTTTGGCTCTAACACATTCTAGGTGGCAGTAGAAATTGCGACGTCAACAATAGTTATTTGTGCAACAAGAGAGCAGTCGTTTTTTGCTGCGAATGCTGATCTTGAATCCTGAGTGTGGCGAGGAAAAACTTTGCTCTCGTGTAACACATATAACTTTTCACTTCAGTTAAAAATTCAATATATTACATTAAAAGACATAATTTTCTTTCTTTCTAATGGCGGGAAAGAGATAGAGTGTGAATGTTTCGAATTGTACGATTAAACCCAAGGCTGAAAAGATATTCGCGGCTTTCTGAAAAAAAATATTAATGTTTGAGGCCGTATATCAGTTTTTAAAAGAAAAATGACTCTTTTGAGTTTGTTTTGTGGTTGCCTAGCAACGAGGAGAAAAATATATAACTGGAAGAAAAATAGTTCTAAGAAATAAAAAATATGTTCTAATATACAGTTACAACACCGTAACAAGTTGTTTTGCTGTATTATCCTCATCCTTGCTACCATCGCGAGTGCTGCAGATCGAGTAGTGCGTGGAGTAATAAGTGAACGGTTGTTCATTTGGTCCTTCGAGCCGGATTGCAGTGTCTTCAGTTTTTGGTGAAACTTCTTGGCTGGGCAATTGGATCGCTTGCGCAAACTAGCCAAGGCACACTTGAAGAAGCAGCAAGCAGCAGTAGCAGCGCGTGGTGCAGCGCGCTATTGCAGACGGTGCCGGGTGTCGTCACCGTCAGGGATCGGCAGCAAGGTTGACGGAGGAGGTGTCTACGTGACGTGAAGGACGCAACGTCACACGTCGTTACGAAGACATCAGGTTGAGTGAAATTCATCAGGTGATAGCACTTGGGATTAAAAACCGTGAGTGACTTTTATTTTATAACAGTGGAATTGCAAAATTTAGTATCTGGAAGAATTCTTAATAATTACACAAAATTGAACTCTATTTGCTTGAAGAAATTAACTTTGAAATTTGATAATATTACGAACATTAACTTAGACTATTTCAACTGTGTTTTAGACTTAGCCTAATTTTAAGATAATTTGGTTGAGACGGGGAACCTATGCCCATTTTTCCTTAATAATTACTGTTTCTCAAAGACTTGTAAAAATTTCGACTTCGTACAGAACACTTATAAAAATGTTCACTTGTAATTTGGTAAATAAATAACGCTAAGCTGTGGAACTTGTACTTTAAAAATGTTTTCTGTGGACTTGTAATTAATTGTTTGCTTGTATACCCATTGAATTAACTTCTTGATATCTTAAAATAAAATAATTTTAATCGTAATTTAGTTTGTTAGTAGTTTAAGGGAGTACCTACATTAAAAATCATCTTTATATAATCTAAAATAAAACTTTATATAATCGACCATGGAGTCATTAATAAATAGACAAGAAGATGTTTACAGTAGAATAAATAAAGCTTATGTTAACTTTAAAAAATCACCTAAGGAGCGAATAACACGTCCTTATTGTAAAGTAAGGTTAGAAAATTTAGAAAAACTGTGGCGTCAGTTATCAGATGGTCATAATAAATTGTATGAGGAATATGAGCCAGATAAATTAAAACAGAGTCGATATGTGTGTAATGATGTTTATGATTTAGCAGATGAAGTGTACATTCAATACAAAACTGAACTTGAAACTATTGTCGAGTCATTTGATAATAAAGAGCCCGATTTAAGGGAAAGTCCTAAAGCTAGCACTTCAAAACAGTGTCAAGTAAAGTTACCAAAAATAATTATTCCGGTATTTTCAGGAAAGTATACTGACTGGGTCACTTTCAGAGATTTGTTTTTATCGCTTATCCACAATAATAAGAGTTTAGATAATGTTCAACGCATGCAGTATTTAAAAGGATACTTGTCCGGGGAAGCAGAACAGCTACTTCGACAAATACCCATTTCTGACGCGAATTATGACCGATGTTGGGAACTATTGAATGCGCGCTATAACAATAAAAGGTACCTAACACATTTTATATTAAAAAGGTTACTTAGTCAGAGAAATCTCAATAACGAATCGGCTGTCGGTCTTAAAGAATTACTTGATAATACTAACGATTGTTTAAAGGCGCTTTCTAATCTTGGTATTAATGTAGAATCATGGGATATTATAATTATCCATATTATAACTTTGAAACTAGATCCCGAATCTCGGAAGCAGTGGGAATTAAATATAACGGAACATAACTCATCAGAGGAACTTCCCACATTCATTCAGTTTACTGAGTTTTTAACTAACCGGTATAGAGCATTAGAATTTTTGGATAATAAATCTAATTCTGGATCTAGAAGTCAAGGTCATCAAAACAGTAATACAGGTATAAATAAGATAAGTAGTTTACACGTTTCAGATATTCAGTGTCCTTTTTGTTCGGAACCACACAAGCTAAGTTATTGTCAACATTTTGTCAAAAAATTAGATTGTGATGCTCGTCGTAAGTTTGTACGGGATAACAACTTATGTTTCAACTGTTTGGGCGTCAGTCACTCAGCTAGGGTTTGTAAATGCATGGCGTCTTGTCGCATATGTAAGCGAAGACATCATTCATTGTTGCACCCTCAGGGTAATCATGAGTCTAGTGGAGACAGGAAAGAATTGGGTTCGTCGAGAAATATGGGTTCTCTGACGAAAGAATCATCACAAACCGATAAGGTAGAAAACCAGAAAACTGAGGTTGTCTCTTGTTTTTCGAAAGGTATTGCCACTAATAATGTTTTGTTGGCCACAGCTCTTGTAAATGCTGTGTCGAAAAAGAGAGCTAAGTACACATTACGAGCATTACTGGATCAAGGCTCTCAGGCGTCCTTTGTGACTGAAAGCACTGTTCAAAGTTTAGGCCTTAAGAAGGAACCGTTTAAAGGAATGTTATCTGGAGTAGGTGTAGATAACAATTTACCAATAAATTCTGTTGTTGATATAAAAATTCAGTCTAGATTCGATCCGTCAGTTGAGGTTGTTGTAAATGCATATGTTCTTAACTCTATAACATCTTTATTACCATCTAGAGAAACAGCACCGTTAGATTGGGTTAGTAACATGCAGTTGGCTGATCCTAGATATAATAAACCAAACAATGTAGACATTTTATTAGGAGCAGACATATGCACAAAGGTTTTACAAAATGGATTTATGAAATCATCTGATGGTCGAACTATGGCGCAGTGCACATCCTTAGGATGGACTTTATCGGGGACGGTGGACTCTGTAAGTTGTAGTTCTATAGCTGCACTGCACGTAAACGTTAGTGATAGTGTAAACCTGAAAGCAAATAGAAATATCAATCAAATTAGTAAATATATGACAGGAAAAGGAACAACAAAGCGATTCTATGTATCAAAGGCTAAGCTAGGTCAACATAAAGAATTCAAAACTAGATATGAGGATGTAGGATATGATACTTACTTTGAACAGAGGCAGCGACGTTTCCCAATTTCAGCACATATGTGTAATACAGGAATCTGTAACAAAAAGGGTATTATAGTAAAGTGATGCTATACAAAATATAATAATAATTAGAGTATGTTATTTATGTCTAGTTAAAGAATAGATGGCGACATAAATTTATGTAATACACGAAATTGGTTTACTTACCGGTAGGAGATCGACGGAGTTCTGGGTACTCTGATATTAAATCATAAGTATTGTGACAAGCAGTTTGACTTACATGTTTTTCGGTGGTGTATACACGTGTAGTCAATACTGAAGGTGGGATAAAACATGTCACATTGCTTAGAAGTAAACCAAGGTAGTTATTCACAAATGTTTTATTTGTTAAAGGTATATGCATTCTGTTATCATAAATTTAAGTATGTATACCCCATGGTGGGCGGTGCAATGATGCATTGTTATATTTCAGTTTGGTCTTAATGTGCCAGTAGCCACGATTATTTTTAGTGTTTATAGATTTAAGTTTTATAATTTTGTGTTTAATTTTGAGTGCATGTTGACGATCAAATGGTTGTATAAGTAGCAAGCAAATTTCTTATCATATTGTAATTAAGGACATAGCGCATTATGTCCTTGGTGGGCGGTATGTTTGAGGCCGTATATCAGTTTTTAAAAGAAAAATGACTCTTTTGAGTTTGTTTTGTGGTTGCCTAGCAACGAGGAGAAAAATATATAACTGGAAGAAAAATAGTTCTAAGAAATAAAAAATATGTTCTAATATACAGTTACAACACCGTAACAAGTTGTTTTGCTGTATTATCCTCATCCTTGCTACCATCGCGAGTGCTGCAGATCGAGTAGTGCGTGGAGTAATTGAAGTAAAGTTACTTTGTCTCACTCATTTCAGGCAGCAAAACCTACATGTTTGAGCTACTGAAGTGAAAATAACTATTTTCACAATTGAGTACAAATTGTTATCGTAGAAGATTTTGGTGGTCGTCTCACTGCCCCTGATTGCTCGTGTTCGACCTTGAGCAAAGACTAGTATAGTATACCGCTTCGGGGCATTTGCCCCATATGGTAAAACATTACCCCGGTCGATGCGCTGGTGTTCCATGCGGAGTGTGGGGTGAGGATATACACTCACCTAACCATTTTTTGGCTCCCGCTTTGGCTTCGCCGAGTTATTGCTGTGTGTTTTGCGGTAGGAGCCACGCCGCTTGTGCCACTAGATCCCCGCTGGTTCAGAGTTAGGACCCGCGGTTGGCTGGGGGAGGCCCGACGAAGATCGATCAAGCAACAGGGCAGCGACTTTAGGTTACTTACGAAATCTGTGTTCGACCCAAATTTTTACGACGAATTTAGAATTAGCCAAATGCGTTATAGAAATCGGGACGAGGTGATGTTCTGGGCGACATTGCGTGTGTGTGTTTGTGTGTGATGATGGCGACGCACACTCACACACGCAATGTCGCCACGTCGCTCAGTGGTTGATTCGAACTATTCGGGCTATCCCGGGGTTTCGCACGAGCACAGTGAGTGAGCGCCTGACTCATCGTGGATGCGGAATAATGCTTGTTACTCCTAAACACTCCCTTCCTCAGTCCCTTCTTCTTCTGATCCTTGATAAGGAGGATTTCAGCTATCTTGACCTTATAGAGAATCAACTTGATAAGCTGGAGCTTCGTCATAATTGTTTCATTTAAGGTTGATATTCGGCTTACGCAAAAATGACCATGTGTCAGAATTTAATGCAAAGCTCACGTGGTTACCTATTCGCCTTTGCTGGAATGCCTATCTATAAATTTATAAATATACTTTCATTACTCTACAATGTCCTGTTTTTATCCTCTACTCCATTTTACCTTAAAAACCGTTTCGAATAACTTGGCGATAGCCACTCGCAATTCTTAGGTCATCAGATAACCGAAGACTGAAGATGCGAATTCTTGCCACAACCGGTTCGGTTCAGACCGCTTGTTTGTCGAATGCGTTATCGGTACCAATCAGGCGTGCCCAATCACTGTTTGCTTGTCGCGGTGAAGCAACAAAAATGCTAACTAAATACAGATTTTAACGGCAATATGTATGGACATAGAACCACATTGTGTACCTACAACTATGCGAAGCTGGGGCGAGTCGCTAGTACCTTATTGAATCGATCTGATAACATGTACTTACGACGTAAGAGTGGTCTCAGTGGCTACTGATTGGACGTTTCCTGTCCGCGGTGTCAGCGTCGGCGACATCCACATGTCCATAAAAAAATCCTTTGTTATATGTATGTAATATAAAATATCCTTTTGCCTAGATTGTAAGAGCATGCGCTATACCTATGTTAAATATATTACAAAACCTTGTACCATCTTTTAAACTTTTAATACAAACCATATATTGTGTGTATACGCCTTCGTGAAATATCCTCTACTGAATGTGCGTTATTGGCATATCATGCACATGTAGCCTCAATCTTACAATACGGTCTTATCATATGGGGAAACTGTACCGATATTGAAACAGTATTTCTAATGCAAAAACGGTGTATCAGATCATTATTTGGTGTAGATTACCTAGACTCGTGTAGACCCCTATTTATAAAAAATAACTTACTTACACTAACGGGGCTTTATATTAAACAAATATATATTTTTGTTAATGCTCACCCGGATTACCTGAACCGGAACCTGACAGGAAGGCACTTTAAATCTAAACTACATAAATGGCTAGTTCAAAAATGCCACTATTCTATTGGGGAATACTTCTTAAAACTTAAAAAAGAATAGTTAATGGTTAAAAACCATCTATATCAAATGCTATCTATTATTAGCTAATTAATGTATTAATTTATAAAATAACTATTAATATTTGTACGCTTTCTATATGCAGATTTTGGACGAGACTTGTAATTATTATTGTAATACCATCTAATTTATTGTACCCAAAATGTATACAAATAAACGCATTCTATTCTATTCTACTGTGTTAGAAATCCGTAATAAATAAATTAAATAAAAATAACATAATTTTATAACAAGAGCTTGCCTATAACAGGCATCAGTGTTATAGGCGTCGGTGTTTTATGGAGATTTGTCTTATTGGCGTCGGTGTTTTATGGAGATTTGTCTTATTGGCGTCGGTGTTTTATGGACATTTGTCTTATTGGCGTCGGTGTTTTATGGACATTTGTCTTATTGGCGTCGGTGTTTTATGGACATTTGTCTTATTGGCGTCGGTGTTTTATGGACATTTGTCTTATTGGCGTCGGTGTTTTATGGAGATTTGTCTTATTGGCGTCGGTGTTTTATGGACATTTGTCTTATTGGCGTCGGTGTTTTATGGAGATTTGTCTTATTGGCGTCGGTGTTTTATGGACATTTGTCATATTGGCGTCGGTGTTTTATGGAGATTTGTCTCATGGGCGTCGTTGTTATAGGGGTCAGTGATATAGGCCTCGATTGTACTATGTACCTACTACTAGTGGGTGTCGGTCTAACAGACGTTGCGTTGGTCTTATTGGTATCGGTGTTATAGGCGGTATAGTATTAAATGAAACCGGTCCTAGGACATTACCTAATGGGATCCCTCTTTAAACTTAGTGCCTGTAAGTTAGTAGATACTATAATTAATATTTCAAGTATTTTTAGCTGTATATGTAGCTTCGTAATGCACATGATTTCGATTAAAGTTTTATACAGGAGATACATCATATGGAGAAGAATCCGGCAAGAAACTCCATGGACACTCTTTTAAAATATATTGTTTTTACATAATTTGCTGTACATTATGGCGAATACAGGATGTGAGGACATTGGAGGTTAATGTCATAATTAGTCTGAAGTCGGGACTAAAATTACTGGAGGTTCTCAGCAAATGAGAATGAATGCAATGTCAACCTAAAACAGATAAACTATGTGTAAAAATACACATCATCAAATATAACTACTTATACATAAATGGCTACAATGTACTCACATTTACAGCTGCTGTTTATCTAAAGTGGTAAACGATATAAAAAATAATTGAGAGTAAATAAAGTAACCTCAAGTTGCCAGGGAGACCACAAGTGCATCCGTATTTTGACACCACACATTTTTATCGTCAAGGTAGTCCTTGATTTTGTAATATGCTTTATTAACAAGGACCGATTTAACGGGTGAGATCGGTGACAGATTTAACGGGTGAGATCGGTGACAGATTTAACGGGTGAGATCGGTGACAGATTTTGGAAGTTTATTGTAAAAACGTACATAATTTCCTAGAAATGATTTAAATTTAGGTACCGCTAGTAAAGCTTGTTTCTAGTATTATGGTTGTGAAAGTCGTTATTTATGCTAAACATACTGTTAGAGTTAATTTAATTAGTTAAGCGTCATTTAGTTTCAAAGGTGTAACTAGATGGCGTTAAGATCGAATTAGATGACACTATGGTTTCGTTCACAACGAGAGTATATAAGCTGAGCGGAACAACGACTAACCAGGCATTGTTTTGTGGTCTGTCTCGTTTGTCAGTCGTTGTCTTTGTTGTCTTGGTCTGGTTTGGATGTCGTGCAAAAGTCAAAAAAGTTAAAAGTAGTAAAGTTCGTATATCTGGGTGTAGTCAAATATAGGGCATCAATTAATATTAATATCCCTTCTATTTGGTTACTCGTGCTCACAGCTCTGTCGAATAAGCTGCAGAGCTTTGTGCATAGCAGTAGTTAAAAGTAAAAAATATAAAAATACAAAAAAAGTATATAAAAATAAATGAATAAAAAAAGATAATAATTTTAAGTAAATAGATTAGTTGTTAATCCTGGTCGCTCGCACATAGTTTTTGGTCCTTCGTAGCCGTGATCCGTGAATATTAAATTCGGCGGATATCATTGAACGGCTCCAGTTTGTGCAAGTCATTGTGAGTAAAAACTCAACAGTTCGGGTCGGTTTTGATTCGTTCAGGCGACTTAAATTAATATAGTCGCTAAAATGGACGGCTTGTATTCGTTGCAAGAAAATACGCTAGATGCGATTTCAAGACTTGCTACTAATTTTAATAAAAGTCCCAAGGCGCGGTTGTCTAAGTCATATATTCAAATTAAAGGGGATACGCTCGATCAATATTGGGAATCGTTTCGTAGTACTCATATGGAAATCCTTAGGACGGTTAAAAGGGAACAAAAAAAAGTGGATGCATATTTTGTGGAAGATTTATTTTCTAAGGGTGAAGAAGAATACACCATGGCGAAGTGTCACATGCTTGAGGTAATGGAGTCCTTGGAATCGTCTTCTGCAGTATCCACAAAACCTAAAGAAAACTGTACAAGTCAAGAGGTGAAGTTGCCTAAAATAAACATTCCACAGTTTAGTGGAAATTATGATGATTGGGGGACTTTTCAAGATTTGTATACATCTCTCATTCATTGTAACAAGTCGTTAAGCAATGTTCAGAAAATTCACTACTTAAAGAGTAGTGTTACTGGAGAAGCAGCTCAGCTCTTGAAGAATATCACAGTAATGGATAAAAATTATGATTTAGCCTGGAACACCCTGAAACAGAGATACAATAATAAGCGTATTATCATAAATAATATATTTAATAGATTTTTTGGTCAGAAAAAATTGTCGAGTGAATCTTCTAAAGGAATAAAAGAGTTATTAGACACAACAAAAGAGTGCATAAGCAGTTTGAAAAATTTAGATATTCATGTGGATAATTGGGATCCGCTTGTGATTCATATTATAGTTAACAAATTAGATGTTGATTCTCACAAACTTTGGGAAGAAGAAATAAATGACTTACCGGTAGAGGAGTCGCCTACATTGGAGTTGTTCCTGAAGTTTCTAGAAAAAAGGTTCCGTGTCTTGGAGGTGATGCATCACAGTAGTTCTAGTAGTTCGCGTAATGTTGCTTCAAAATCTTTCCATACTGCATCTGAAACTAAGTCTACTGTTTGCGTGTTTTGCAAAAACAACCACTTAATATTTAATTGTAAGGAATTTGCTAATCTTAGTGTAGAAAATAGATCGGAGTTCGTTCAGAATCAGCGTTTATGTTTTAATTGCTTGTGGCCAGGACATAGTGTTAAGGATTGTCGACATCAGACTAGATGTCGTAGGTGTAATAAAAAACATCATTCACTTTTGCACAGACAAATATCTAGTGAAGCCAAACCAGATAATGTTTCATCAACCCCTTCAGCATCGAGCGCGGAGTCAAGTAAGGATTTGGAGAATACTATCTTGTCGCATGTATCTACACATAATCAAGTATCCTTACTAGCCACTGCCATAGTAAATATTCACACTGGAAAGGGGCTTCAATCAGTTAGAGCATTAGTAGATCCGTGTTCGCAGGAGTCTTTTATAACTGAAATAGCAGCGAAAAAATTACAATTGAAATGCAGTTTTATTCAAGGAGAAGTACAAGGGGTAGGTAAAATGTCTACGCCGATCAAGCACGCGGCGGAGATAGAGTTGTCATCAAGAACAAATAATAGTTTTAAGATTACGTTTACCACCTACGTTATTAAACAAATTACAGACATTATGCCGGTATCCAAGATAACGTCTCATACTCAGTGGGACCACTTAAGTAATTTAAAGTTAGCAGACCCAACATATCATACACCTGGTCAGATCGATCTCCTTTTAGGCGTTAATGTATTCACAGAGATCGTAATGGCAGGATTAATAAGAGGTCAACCAGGATCACCAGTAGCACAACAAACTCAGTTAGGGTGGATTCTTTCTGGAGGTGTCTTTGGTTCAGATGGTCATATTTCAACGTTTGTTAGCATGCATACAAGTGTGAATATAGATCAAATGCAACAAAGGTTCTGGGAAGTAGAGAATTTAAATGAGAATAAGTACACTCTTACTCCCCTAGAGTCCAAGCCCGAAGAATGCTATTCATCAACTGTAACAAGAGACAATACGGGCAGATACATAGTGGCTTTACCGTTAAAGAAAGATACACCAGTATTGCCAGAAAACTCAAAACAAATTGCGATAAAAAGATTAAAGGGCTTAGGGAAAAGATTAAATACTATTGAAATGGCGAAAGAACTATCAAGTCTTTTAGAATTAGGAGGTTTTCATTTACAAAAATGGTATTCAAATAGTAAAAAGTTTATGAGAGAAAATGACCCTAGTCGTATAGTAGAGAAAGAAATTATGATGTATGAAAAAAGTAGTGTTGGAACGTTAGGTATACAATGGATGATAGAAGATGATAGATTACAGGTTTCTCAGAAAAAGTTTGGATCATGCAATGAAGACTACCTGTTGACAAAAAGGAACGTTTTAAGTCAAATAGCATCTTTGTTTGATCCGATGGGCTGGTTGGCTCCAGCAATTGTTGTAGCTAAAACTTTCATGCAAAAACTGAAGCATATTTGTTTCACCCTTGAAATACCTAGTTCTCAAACATTTGCTTGGAGCGATTCTCAAGTTGTTTTTGCCTGGATTAATGGAGACCCTAATAGATGGGTACCTTTTGTAAAAAATAGAGTAATAGAAATAAGAACTACAAACATACCTTGGTATTATTTAAGGTCAAAGGAAAATCCTGCGGATGTTGCTTCAAGAGGAATTAAGTCCAGTCAGATGAAGGACTGTCATATATGGTGGACTAGGCCTGATTATCTGAAAAGTTCTGATTTTAAATTAAATGTCACGGAAATACCTGATACCCACATTGAAGAAAGAAAATCAGTTAAATGTGTTCTTACTAGCATTGAAAATAATAGTGAAAATGAAATACTTACCTTATTGAAGAAATACTCGTCCCTGCAGGAATTGCTTCACATTGTAGCTTACTGTAAATGATGGCTGCATATCCTGAAAAAAAATAAACAGTTAAAATTACCGAATTATATTACCTGTGAAGAAAAAGAAGAAGCACTTACCTTATGTATAAAGACATCTCAAGATGCCGAGTTTTCCGAAGAGATAACAGCGTTGAAAGACAAGAGTAATATTAAGAAAATTAGTCCATTGCTACCGTTGAATCTTTATCTTGATAATAATGAAATATTACACGTCGGGGGGCGATTGAAGCACGCTGATATCGAGGTATTTAGAAAACATCCAATTATACTTTCTAAAAATAATGCACTTGTACCTCTATTGCTAAAAGAAGCCCACATAGAGACTTTACATGGTGGTCCACAGCTGATGACGGTATACATACGAAGTAAATATTGGATTATAAAAGCAGGTCAAACCATAAAAAGATTTTATAGAAAATGTACAAAATGTGCGAGGTACAATGCCAAAACAGGACATCAGATTATGGGTAACTTACCTGATGTAAATCCCTCTCGACCTTTCTTGATTAGTGGAGTCGATTTTACTGGACCCATTTTGTGTAGAAAAAGTAAGGGAAGCTTGGTGGAGTTATTAAAAAATATCCGGGAAGTGATGGATACACTCGTATGTATGATATTCGTACAAGCTCAGGTATATTTCAACGATCCATAGGCAAGATTTGTAGACTACCAGACAGTTGCTAGGACTTAATGTCCTAGGCGGCGGAGTGTTGTTAGAGTTAATTTAATTAGTTAAGCGTCATTTAGTTTCAAAGGTGTAACTAGATGGCGTTAAGATCGAATTAGATGACACTATGGTTTCGTTCACAACGAGAGTATATAAGCTGAGCGGAACAACGACTAACCAGGCATTGTTTTGTGGTCTGTCTCGTTTGTCAGTCGTTGTCTTTGTTGTCTTGGTCTGGTTTGGATGTCGTGCAAAAGTCAAAAAAGTTAAAAGTAGTAAAGTTCGTATATCTGGGTGTAGTCAAATATAGGGCATCAATTAATATTAATATCCCTTCTATTTGGTTACTCGTGCTCACAGCTCTGTCGAATAAGCTGCAGAGCTTTGTGCATAGCAGTAGTTAAAAGTAAAAAATATAAAAATACAAAAAAAGTATATAAAAATAAATGAATAAAAAAAGATAATAATTTTAAGTAAATAGATTAGTTGTTAATCCTGGTCGCTCGCACACATACAGTTTTCGCGGATATACATGATGTTTTCTAAAATATAAAGCGACGGCAGCGTTATTATATTGACGTTCTTGAAGACTTCTCTAAGGGAATCGCGAGGGCCCATATTGTAGATTGCGCGGATGGCCCTGTTCTGCAAGATGAAAATTGAATCTACGTCAGCAGCTGATCCCCACAGCAGAATACCGTATGACATAATGCTGTGAAAGCGAAGTATACAAGTCTAGCCGTAGCTACGT
This sequence comes from Subacronicta megacephala, assembly GCA_958496365.1. NCBI lineage: Eukaryota > Metazoa > Arthropoda > Insecta > Lepidoptera > Noctuidae > Subacronicta > Subacronicta megacephala. The sequence goes on from OY292533.1 coordinate 12,892,048, forward strand.
CAGTGATCTGCCTAATTTTCCTCACTGCATACCTATGCTGCGGAACTTAATCTGCGAGACAGGGCTGAGATGTGAGCACCCCATTGCAACTTACAATCAACCGTTACACCTAAGAAAACAGTTCCGTTGATTAGATCGTGTTTGCTGCCTTCAAGAATATATATATACGTGAACCAGATTATGCACTGTGTTGCACACATATGCACTGTGTTACGCATTCACAGGCAATTGTCTGAAGCAGACGTTGATGTATTGTGTAGTGTGCACTATGACACACAGGTCAAACCGGTGCGGGAGGTAAGTGAGTAATACCATTGAGACTTCCGCGAGACCTCGGCGGGTGGCGCCGCTGTCGCTCCACTCGCCCGCTCGGCCGCTCGCCACTCGCCACTACTCGCCACTCGCCAGTGCCACTCGGCCACCGCCGCGGGCCGCACGCTACACACGCACACCAGTTAGAGCCCCATGGGCTGAACTGAGCCGAGCGTCCACGCGCGCACCACCCACCACCCAGCCGCAACATACACACTAACACTACGACATCGAGTCGTGTTCTGGAAAATCCCTGCTGGGAGACGAGCGCGATTCGAACCTTGATTGACCAAACTTAAATTACAACCATAAGTGCGCCAAATACCGGCCTACCGTCCTTGTCGCGGATACTGTCGGCTTTTCGTCGCCGCCGCCGCCGCATCGCCGACTTGATTCAAGTTAGTATTGATTTCCCGCTTCATGAGTGCTAGCTAGTGTTTACATGTGAGAGCTGTGAGTACGACGCGCCATGCGCCAGTAAGTACTGTAGTGCGGGGTGATGGTGGCCGCACTCCGGCACTCCGCGCTGGCGCCCCGGGTACCGTGTGTTTGTTTACCCGGCGGTCGCCCTGACGCCGCCTCCGCCGCCGCCGCGCCGCTGCGCTTCCGATTCAACGTCCCGGTCCCAACCTATACCAAGGTATAGGTAACATCTACAATCAAGGGTTCATCCAGTGTAAGGGCGAAAAATAGTTAAGAGATCTCTAAAACAAAAACTACCTTTACCTAGGTAGGTAGGTAGGCTAGGTTAGAATGATACTGACCTATCCTGTAGGTAATACAAAGAATATTCATACTTGCTACAATTAAGTAGGTATCATGAAACTCGCATTTGTTTTGTTGCTTGCCATTCTCAAATACCCATCCCCGAGAATATTCACAGTGGGACTTTGAAATAGTCAACTTCCCGGGAACGTTCTCAAAGAATGGTAACTTTGAAAAACATGATTATTGTTACCATTATAACAATGAATCATTATTATGAATTAACTATGATAACGACACACTATAATTATATATTTTTGTTTAAATACCTAGTTAGCTACTATATAAAACAATTCTTTACCACCTCAATGGTTTTTACGTAACGTAACTATGTATATTTATAATTATATAGATCGGACTAACTTACCTAGTGACGTCCGATCCCCAATTATGTGAAGTAATCTCGTCCTCGTTTTGTACTATGTAGTTTGCACCTCTGCACAACTCGCTGTCACATTTTTAAAAGATTATCAAGAAAAATCTTGTTAATCTGTGGTTCACTCCGGGTCCGCTCTATGTGATCTGTCAACTTCATTCTTTCAAAGCATGAGTCCAGAACTTCACAAAGGTTGGGACAGGTGTTGTAGTTCCAACCGTAACAACACAACTTTCCACCGGGTTAATACTTAGAATCTAATATACCCGAGCAGGGTAATATTTGGGGAGGGTTGGGCTACAACGAGGATGAGATTACTTCACATAATTGGGGATCGGACGTCACTAGGTAAGTTAGTCCGATCTATATAATTATGTTCCGTAATCTCGTCCTCGTTTTGTACTATGTAGATGTTTAAAGAAGAAAGTTGTATATATAATCAATACTAACTAATCACTAGACAGCCTGGAGAATAATTGTATTTAAATCATCTAGTAGTTAATCTAGAATCAGCCATATGTAAATCAACTTGAATGTAGGTAATATCCTTTTAGCTATCAAGTTATTTATATTAACTTAGAGTAACAGAGGGTTACTTGATACTTCTAGTTAACTTGGTCTCCAGTCTATTGTCCTCTATTGATATTTAAATGCTCCCTTTTTTGTGTTATCAGTATAATCTATGAACCAATCTTAAAGTGAATAAGTAATTTATGATATCAGGAACTCTTATATTATTGTTGCCAGAATTTGGTTCCATTCTTAATATATAGAGCACACAGCTTGATCAAAAGCAGGTCACAAAAGATTGGTGTCAGTTGTCATACTAAGTCTAACTTGCATTTTGATTTGGATATTGGTACCTTCTTTCTCCAGGGGTCTTTGAGTTGAAGTATAACATGGCTATTGCTGTAAAATTTAATCTTCAAGGTTAATTTAGTGGTATTTTATACCTGTTTTAATTTGTTCCAACTATCTAAAATTAGTTGTAAGGAATAACATGGCTATTGCTGTAAAATTTAATCTTCAAGGTTAATTTTTTGGTATTTTATACCTGTTTTAATTTGTTCCAACTATCTAAAATTAGTTGTAAGGAGGCTATGTGGAGCCCCTAAGGCTACTCTCTGACCAGGTTTTCTTATTGTATTGGCGTGTACGTTCTTTTTCCGTTGGGTATAGGTACCTCTTTAATAAATTGTAATCTTATCACTTCCAGCAACACCAGAGTCATGTTGTTGGGTCAGAGTAGCCTTTAGGAGTGGGATTTTTCCTTTCACCACAGTGGTAACAAAAGCTAACATCGTTTTTCACTACGATAAGGAGATATTGAGAATTTAATTTTTGACTAAAGAATCATTCCGTACTTTGGAATCACTGTTTTGCGTAAGCCCGTTACTAAAAACACGATAAAACATATGTATATGCACTCCTACTTAATTCGTTTATATAATGAATGAGTTCATTCATACGTTTATAACGTTATATCACTACTTATTATTATAAAAGATTTGCCGGTTCATTGTTGTTTACAAAATCATGTTTGTTATTGATTTTGACAGATGTCATATTGTCATGATCAGAAGCGTTCTGAAACTGTTTAATAAATTTAATTTCTAGGTGCATGACAGTTGCTTCTTTTATTATGTGATAAAAAAATGAAGAAGTATGTAGTGTACGTTACTGGAAGGGAAGAATTTAGACCACGATATATAAACAGAGAAAATAATTTCATAATTTACTTTAGTTGAAATTATAGTCATCGTTCATTTCCTGAACGCATCGAACGTAGGTGCTTAATGCTTTTACTTCATAATATAATATAATTCCGTAGAATATTGTCAAACTGTCATTATCTATCTGGATCTGATAATTTTTGTCTAATTATTAAGTTGTGGTTTTTAGGTCCGGCGCATGACCACTAGACGCCCATTCCCTCCCTCTGTTAGCACCCTCCTTGTCGCCACCATTACCTGGAACACTCCATTACTGTGAGAAAAAACATAATGTGTTATAGGATCCCATGCCGTTTCAGTGAAAGATTGAAAATCATGTGCCTGATCTCGGAAGCTCCTTAGAATAATGTTCTGTACCCAGAAGGTACCCAGTCACCAACCATTGCTTTGGCACTTGGTAAGATTCTAATCACCCAATTTATGGCCAAGTAGGCTATAATCACATGGGCACACCCCCCGAAATGTTAGGAATAACTTAACCATGTTCATGTTTTCCTCTCACTGCCCTCTCTCCAGCTTAGTGCCTAAGGCAGGAGAAGTGTGTTTCTCGTTTTATTGTGGGCTAGGATATAATTTATAGTTTTCTATCCAGGAAGGCCCCCGCTGTATCTGGGTCCAAACGGGATATTTTGAACAAGTACTGTAACATCTGTATGTTATTACTACAGTTCTAGATAGCTACCCAAGCCTTGAATTCAGCCTCCACACCGCAAGAAAATCTCTGTAATTAAGTTAACTTGTTAGTTAAAGTTAACTTCTACTGTACTTACATAATTTAATATGATTATTACGATTCATTGGAATGGATTCCAGTTTTAGGACTTTGTATGAATTTAGTGTATGTATAGTCAATCCTACTGTATACCACTATGACTGTGGCAGTTAGGAGACCAGACAGGTGAGAAGGCTGTATGTAGCCTTACCATCTAAAGTCATATAGAATAAAAACTATTTTTATATGGAAGTGAGATAGAATGAGAACAGGATTAAACATCCTTTATTATACTAGCCATGCTGTACTGTGCAGGTTCTGGTTCTAAGTGCAGCTATGTTCTGTGGAATAAACACATTTTTCAAACACAGGTGGAAAGCACATGTGAGACACACAGGTAATGCATATGAGCATCATATAATTCATGGATGCATTCTAAATGGATTACAGAAAACCCAGTGACTTTGGGTGAGACATCATGTTTCACAAGTTCCATAATTTTCCTGAACATACATTGATACTGTACATAAGCCCAGTTAAGGTAGGTAAATTTATATGAGTACTTATTTTATATTTTAAGATTTTAATTAAATCTTTAATACTATTTATGTTACAATTATTAGGTGTTCTTTAGGTTGCCTCATTGGGCCATAAGTTTTGATGCCATTTCTCCTTTGATATTTACTGCCATGTATGACTGTAAGATTTTGAAATTACATAAATCATCTGTCTTTGAGATGCTGATGAAGGAAAATAGTAGAACAAAATCTGATTTTCTGCCGGTCTGCATGGTTTTGCTAAGACAATGCAAGGATGTGGATTTTATAATTATATAAAATGTGTTGTTGAATGTGGAAAATGTGGTCGACTACTTGAATACAGCCACACCTGCTCTGGGCCCTCATGCCCAAAAGTTTAGAAATTTCATAAGAAATAGTGTTCGAACAGAATCTTGTTTGTAAATCAAGTTTGGTCCCCTACATTTCTATACTTAGCACATTTTGTAGCATATTTTCTACATATATCACGACATAATCAGGCATTATTTGTTTTTAAGAAAAAATGCTATTGGGATATGAACTCTGTGAAGTTTCACTTTGTGAATGGGATCTTTATATCCAGACATCTTGTCAGGTTTCTAGTTCATAGTATCCCAGTAAGGCCGCGTTTCAACATAGCAGAGTATCCACCACTCTCCAGGTAATTTCAAGAAGGAAATACAGTCTTCATGTATAAATTATTGGATAATTTGCCCAGGAGTTTGACCTTGGAGAAAATATCTTGGTCTTGAAGTCTTTGTTTCAGCAGATGCCAGTAAGTCCATCTAGCTGGTATAAGCTGCTCTCAGGAAAAACTTTATAGTTATTACTCTTACCCCAAATCGCCATGTCGACTGCATCTCCTGAACTTTAGGGAGTTCTATATTGATTATTTATATCTATATTAGGCATGGTATGATATATTCACCACGGCTAACCTCTTGTGAAAGCTTGGGGTAAAACCAAGTATTAACATGTGTTGCTGCGTCTAATCCTCTTTTGGGACTACTTACTATATTGGTTGTATTATTTATACATATGTATCTATATTATGCATGGTATGGTATATTGACCACGGCTAACCTCTCGTGAAAGCTCTAGGTAGAACCAAGTATGAACATGCAATGCTACATCTCGACCACTTTTGGTGGTACTTACTATAGGTATTGATTTTATTATTAATATCTATCTATATTATTATGCATCATGTGGTATATTGACCATGGCTAACCTCTCGTGAAAGCTCTAGGTTCAACCAAGCATGAACATGCGATGCTGGGTCTCGACCAATTTTGGGAGAACTTACTATATTGATTGTATTGTTTATATCTATATTATGTATGGTATATTGACCACGGCTAACCTCTCGTGAAAGCTCTAGGTACAACCAAGTTTGAACATGTGATGTTGCATCTCAACCTCTTTTGGGAGTACTTACTAAATTGATAGTATTATTTATATCCATATTATTATGCATCGTGTGGTATATTGACCATGGCTAACCTCTCGTGAAAGCTCTAGGTACAACCAAGTATGAGCATGTGATACTGCGTCTCATCCACTGCTACTGGTGATTGTTGGTGATTGCTTGGCACAGTCACTACCGGCTAACCTCACGTGATAGCTCAAGGGTAGGCACACCAGATATAATTGCTTAATATTTTCACTACCGGCTAACCTCTCGTGATAGCTCTAGGGTAGGCACACCAGATATAGTCGTTTTCATAAACTCGGCACCTTCGAATTTCCATCTCCTTGTAGGATTATGATCTTGCCAATATCGACATTCTTGTTTGAACTTGTCCGATTTCGAATTTCTAATTTCATAAAAGGCTCAGGATGTTCGGTTACTCTGATTATTAACGTGTTTAAGCACGGTAGGCAGAATTCCTAGACAAAACTTAAAGTTATTTAAACTTAGCTTACATAAACTCTAGCCGCATCAATTTCGTATCATTTGCTTCTTCGTATTATTTTATAATATGACGTCTCTCCATATAAGTTTCACGTTTCCTTTTCCCCATAGTATGTTCCTATTGCAAATATCACTAAAACCGATATTTCACAGGAATTTGGTTACTAAAATTCATTTATTTTAGAATACACGTGAACAGCGCAATGCACAAAAAAGTACAATGAAGTTGACAGATCACATAGAGCGGACCCGGAGTGAACCACAGATTAACAAGATTTTTCTTGATAATCTTTTAAAAATGTGACAGCGAGTTGTGCAGAGGTGCAAACTACATAGTACAAAACGAGGACGAGATTACGGAACATAATTAATGATTAAACGAACTTACCTGAAGTGAAGTTCTATCATAATTATACGAATTGCTTCGTCCGAAGAGATTATTAAACTATGTAGTAACGCCTTTCGGTGGTACTGCTCGTCACTCGTTGAGAGAATATCATCTCTAGAAATTTTCTATTTACTCTGTGCCCCGCGCCAGCCCTGCTGTCATTTAGTTTAGAGATTTTTTACCTAGGTATATTACCAGAACCCTTTTTGGGCTATGCCGTTAGGGTTGGGAGGGTGATACTAATCTCTTCGGACGAAGCAATTCGTATAATTATGATAGAACTTCACTTCAGGTAAGTTCGTTTAATCATTAATTATACTTTCTTGCTTCGTCCTCGAGATTATTAAACTATGTAGACTTTGAGAGCAAGTTCTGGTAATATCGCCTAGATATGATAAATTATGTGATAAAGGTACACAATTATATTACAGATTAAATACATTCCTTTATTTATAAGAGTTGTATGGTTAGAAAAAGATAAATCAGACTTAAGCATCATAGATTTATCTCTTAGTAGATTGATTATCATTTTTTAATGATAAATTTGTTTTAAAACTGGTTACAGTCTTAACAACTACAAGAAGGCAGTAACTGTAAATAATAATAATTTTTATTATTAATGAGGTATGTTTTATGTACCTAACAATTTTAAATATCCTTTTTAAAAATTTTTGTCCGAAAAAAGTGACCTGTAAAACATTTCTATCATAGTATTAACGATAATACCTATTCATAATAATAATTTCTTATCATTCAAATTAGGTAATTTTGATAATTCAAAATAGTTAAGTTTTATTAATTTACAATATTTATCCGCAAGAACCATGTACAGGATTCTTACTGGTACCGAGTCGAAATGCAGGTTCGAAACCGGCCCGAGGTCGAGACCCTTTCGCCAAAATTTTATATCTATGTATATATATATATATATATACATAGATATAAAATTATATACATAGATTAATATATATATATATATATATATATATATTTTTTAGAATTAGAATGTAAGTAGGCTAGTAACCTACACAGCTTGTAATTCGAAACTTGAGAATCAAAGATTAATAACTTCGGTACCTAGACCTCAAGGATAAAGTAGTTATTTTTATGGTTTATACCAACGTCATGTACCGGGAAAACTTTTCAGTGTACATGCACGAAGCGTACCTGCGTGCGTATGCCATATGTATATATGTACATACGTAGCGCGACGTTTAAAACTATAAAATGTAATCTGTCAAGTGAAACTCGGCGATAAATGTCTCGAATTTGTGTACAAATATAACGTAACATTTACTGTTTATAAAATAATAACATTGTTTTGACTGATTTTTTATCACTCTTGAATGATGAGTTCTTTAGAGGTCGCATTTTAATTACGAAGGTAAGTAAATATTTGGTCATCATCACTGCTACTGTTACTATCATTAATACGACATTAAATGTCATGTTTTGTTCAGTCAAAGTCTAATATTTTTATTTACCATATTATTACAGCTTCTTTACAATGCGTGAACCGTAACGCAATTTTTGAAAACAAAACCTATAATTGCCTATTTATTTAAGGCATGCTTTAAATGCTTTGTACGTTTTGTGTCCATCTGTTTTGAAATAAGAACAGGTTTTTGGATAACAGGTACTGGAGCTGGAGATAGAAACTCATCTATTGAAGGATGAAACATAGATAATTTAAACATTAAATTTTTGTTCTCATCAAATATCTTGGAAAAATGTTAGGTTTTTCTAACGTAACCATTTCAATATCCGTTATTGATTGTTTAGAATTTAAAGTAATTTTTGGTTTTTATGAGTTTGGTAACCCAAACTCGTGTGGAATTAGTATTTTTATACTTATTGATAATAATAGTTACGGAAAAAAAAATTAGGGCTAGAAGACTGGGAAGAAAGTCGATAAGTTGATTCATTAGACATTAATAAGCTTGTAAATTTGTAGCTTGACTTGGCGGGGGCACTACCGTGCTCCCCTGATAACACATACAATTGTTTTAGGCATATTGCTTAGTTTTTTTTTTTTTTTTTTTTTTTATTATGGAATTATTGAATGGTTATTTATAACTTTGAATTATTGTTATCATTTTTATTTTCTTTAAATATATATATATATAAAAGTTATGTTGTATAGTACAATTGTGGGCCTATCCTGTGTTGTGGTTATCTTCTCTTAGAGATACCCCTTTTCCATGATTGTGGAAAACTTACACAATATAGGTAGGTACGCGAGATGTATGTACTTAAAATAAAATAAATAATATTGTCGTGTGTAGGTAATGGAATCCACCCATGGAAGATAAGTACTAATACTATATTTATATGTACCTAACTGGTATTTATATATTATAATATAATATTTGTCAACGTCGATTTTTTGTCTGTGACTAAATGCAACTGGTTAGTTATCCAATCATTTACTTTGTAGGTATGTATCAATTAAAGAACTAATTAATTATGTTGATGCATACATCAATAGGACATGTCCTAGGACATCCCAATGATTTCATGAAAAAATAACATATATTTCCCACAACTTTTTGATTATGTTGTATTTCAGCATAATATATATGTTAATTAACTGTCAGCTGCTATGTGGAGATTTGCATACTTATTGAAAAAGGATAGCCTATTGCAAACTCCAACTAAGTATGTTGAGTCAAGAGAGACCCCTTGTACATAAAGATCCTCAATTGTAATGACAGTTAAGGCAATATAATAATAATATTTATGGATATTATATATACTACAGATATATTTATATTAGGTTAAGGGCAAGGAATGTCGCCAGACGTATCAGAGGTGTGATGAGAATATATGTGACTAGATACTCCTTTTTTCTTCACTCTGGTTTACTATCCCGTCTCTGAAGGCAACACCCCCCCCCCCCCCCTTCGTTGAGGCGTCAGCATGTAGGTGAAATATTATTTAAATTATATGTATAGTTGTATACATTAAGTACTATTGCTACTGCCTTTTTTTTTTTTTTTTTTAATATAATTATATTAATTAGTATGATTTTATTAGTATTGTAATAATATTCTAGTATTTTATAAAATGACTGTTGTGTAATATCTGGTTTCTAACCATAATATGTTTGATTTTTTAATTGTAGAAGTTAGTCATAATTCTAACCGTTACAATTTTTTATACTAAAATTGTTTTCACCAATATTCTATAGCATATCATGCTATCTGACCATCTGTGTATACCAGTATCAGTAGTCATAGTGTATCAATGATTTGACTTCAGATTATTTTAATTGTAGCTATGTATATGTACTTCTAAAAAATAAATTAGATAAATAAGGAAATATTTATCATATTCATGACAGTAAAGTATTGTAAGAAAAGTGTTGTTGTGTTAGTGTAACAACCACACATCAGGATTGACTTGTCAAGTATCAATCAAAGTATGCATGTTCTAAACTGAAATGAGTCACATTTATACACAGTTTTTAATTAAACTGAAAAAATATACTTGAATTCATAATTTTTTCCAACAAGGTAGCAATCCTTTGATGTTTTTCATGTTCTAATAAGAAATTGATATTTTCAAGTTTATAAATATGGTACAGCCATATATAATTGAGCACTCTTACAAGTTGTCATTGGTTATTATACATCAGACAGTCCTTTAATGATTGACCATTATGTAGTATCCTCTATTTTCATCCACTGACGCACGATTTCAAAGCAATGCAGAAAAAACGCTTGGTTTTGTATGTATTATCTGTGTGAATCTGCTGTCACTGTCACGTCACGGACTGTCACCTGGAAGTCATTCCTTTTTTTTCGTGCAACGACGCACAACGTAAAAACTTTTCTTACAGGATTTAAAATGTTTTTACGACTAAAATAAGCAATAAAAGGCATTAACATTAATGCCTAAATGCAAAGTAATAGTGATGTGTATATTTTGAAGAAGTTTTCAAGGATTGAAGATACGACAACGTAAATTAATAAAATATCGTTACACTCGCCCTCCAAAGAAGACTGTTCCTTACTTCAGTGGTGATTTATTATCACCAAAGAAGAGGTTTTTTGCAGGATCCAAGATACTTATTGAGGTAGATGATAACCTCCTACATGGAACATGCAACACAGTTGCTATTGATTCAAAATGCACGAAATAAACAATCAGACCTAAGATCGAAACTGTGGGTTCGTTTAATGGTCGTTACCATGTCTAGGATCAACACTGTGGGGTTGTTCGAAGACATTAACACGCCAAGGATTGACACTTTGGGGTCATTCACGGCGTTGTTCACTGCCTAGGACTGGTACTGGGGGACCATTCGATGGCAATATTTTGATGCAACAAGGTGCACACTACTCAAGAAGTGTTCTAATTTCGTGCCATTACAATGTAAAGAAGGAGAAAAAAAGGGGGGGGGGAGTACACCAGGCCAGGGATAATAAGGTATGTAAGTAGGAAATAGTTTTATTTTTCAGATGTGGAAAAAATATTGCATAAGAATGTTCTAAAAGTGCCTGGTACATACAATAATGTTACAAACCTGAACAAATGACCAGGAAATAGGTCAACAGTGTGGTGCCATAAGGGCAACCTACTCTAAATAGTGAGATGGTCACGAGGCAGGAAAATATCTCACAGAGGTGTATTGACAAGAAGGACAACACATTCTTCTATCAGTCATTATACGGTAACAATGTTAATCACCCAATTAACTACTTATCTCCATAAACTATTTTGTATCTTGTTTGGTCATGGAATGTGCATCAACTATGAGGATTGATTTTACCATTGATTTACCTAACCTATGCTGGACATGCATACTATTGCATACAACTGAAAGAGTGTTAACAGAAGAGGCAACATAATTAATCTTAGACACTTCTAGTAGTATTGTACAACACTGGAAAATATTGTTGGTAATTTTGTTACTAATATATATTGGGAGATAACCTCTCTGAAAAATTCTCTATAATGGCTAAATCTGTAGGACACATAAGTCAGAAGGTAATACCATAAACTTAAGTCTACCGAATGCTATACTAACTAGAATTGCAGCAGGCACATCAAATTACATCTCTGAAGCAAGCTGCAACAATGAGAGAAGGTAGTCTGTAGCAGCAGTACCAGTAGCAGATCCAGGTGGTTGCCGGAGAGCATAACTACTTCAACAATCAGTGATCAGTGTCATCACAGACATACTGGCAGGTATAACATAAATATTTTATTATAACCAACAGAAAATCACTGAAGACCTTCTACCATTGTATTGGGACAAGGAAAATGATATATCTATCGTTTTGTTAAAAACCAGTTTGGCTACAACAAGCATCTGGTACCTACCTAGCTCCTCAGGAAGAAGAAAAAGCAAAGGAAATCAAAATTTGTTACAGCGGGTTATTATATCTGAATCCATAAGGATGAGGATCTCAGGGCATTGTAGTAAGCAACCAGAATACTCTTAACATTAGAGTACTGATTATGTTGAGTCAATTACTTACCCAGCGTATTATATAAGAATATTTTAAATAATATGCTTATGTTTTAAATACCACTGCAGAAACTTATCTTATAACTTGCATGAAAAGTATGTCTGCATTATGGTAATAATCAAAGATAATAGGAAGTACCTATCACAGGATATACAGATGCATTATATTTAGAACTAAAATAAATTTAATAGTTTAGCTTCTGCTAATCTATTGTACAACTACATCTTCACTTAATTCTAAAACAAATTGTACTATTCTGAGATCCTAAGGCTAAAAATTAACACCTTATCTAGATACATAGTTAATTCAACTTACCAGTGCAATTGTGCCAGTGCTGTAAAGTAACCAGAAAATTGCCTTATACACCATGAAATGACTAATTTACAGGTTTATATTTAATTCAAAACAATATGTACTAATTTCTACACAAAAGAGAAATCATAATTTAAATTATTTAATTGACATTTACAAAAACAGTTCTTACACTGACAAACAACTCGGTAAGGATTTAAGTTTCCTAACCTCTTATATACCTAATCATTGTAATTGATTAGAGGTTCTAAGTCTTTGAGGAACTGTTCCTACATTACATGTCACAGTGATTATAAAAAGTCTCTATATTCAGAGCTTAAAACAACATACCCGCCTACATACATACATAATATATATGCCTGTATTCCCTGAAGGGTTGGCAGAGGTGTGCCAGTGTCAGTTCACTGGCATGTTTAGGTCCCATATAATATGAAATTGAACCATAGTACTTAATATAACAGAAAATCAATATACTTAGATTTATGAATCTGTAGCAAATGTTAAAAACACCATTTCCCTTTATTATATCAATGATACCTATTATAGAATGTAACCTTTGGATTGGAATGCTAACATTACAATCTTACTAATTAATTAGAATTAATTAATTTTATAATATTTAAATATAATTAATAATATTAATGAATTATAATTATTTTTCTAGCATATTATGCTAGAAAAGTAAATAAGGTAATTTAATAGGTATAGGAACTCAAGAGATATAGGTAATATTGGGAAATTAAATATTAAAATTAAAATCATAAATATGAATTATGATAATAATATTATTAATGATAACATTACATTTTACACAATGTATAGTTCTGATTTATGTAGAATCACTGGTGACCATTTCTATATTCTCCAATCAATTCCTTAATAAGTACCAATGGCAATAGAATTGTATATGGTATGGAAATGTGAAAATATAAATAATTAAATATTTACTTAACACATTAGCTGCAAAGTTTAACTTAATTAGGAATAACTTGTAAAGATTACTTATGCCTAATATAAAAATTAAATATAAATAAAAAGAATCAGAAATAATAATAGATTTTATAATAATAATGATTACAACCAAAATTATTTGAAATTTAAATGCTTAAAATATAAGGTGACATGGAAGAAGCTCATACAATAGATACTTTTACAAACTACGGGCCATTTTTCTTTTTAGGCCTTCTCAGCAATTTCCCTTAATGTACCTGAAATTAATTGTATGAGTGCCATATTGGATTGTTCAATCCTAGTACCCAATACTCATTTATGTCGATGCTTGTCTCACAAGCTATGATTGTTTCTCAGTAAAATAACATCTCGTGTTCAAAGAGTTCGCAACCGGATGCGTTAGCGCTCCGAATGCTAGTATTCATGAGAGGAATCATGACCTTAACAGCTATTATAATGAATTTCATAACTAAAACAATCCTAATCACCCGTTACGGTTTAGTGTGAGTCCTATAATTCAAGCAAGATTGATCCTATTCTTAAAATTATATCTTCTTGCCCTTTGTTTCAAAAAAAAAAAACAAAAAGCTTATTAAGCTAAAGGTGTGCTCACACTGATTCCTTAAATATGTACTTATAAGTATCTCCATACAAATTCTGATATTCATAAGTTAAAGATTCTTTGAGACATGAGAGAGGTGTTAGTTTAATACCCATATTAGATTAAATTACTAGACCAACAATAACTGAATGTGACTTTGATGGTATGTTTATGTGGCTCCTTAAAGCTAGGAATAGCCTTTTCTAATAATAATTTGAACCTAGGACAAAGAAAATAGTAACTATAATAAAATATCTGTTTAATAAATCTTACTAAATATTCTTACTTACGTACTAGCTCATTACTCAATCCTCAATACCTAGTATATCTAGTTTATCTTAACCAATCATAAATCAAATTTATAAAATTCCAAATTAAACTATCTCTTTCCATCAAGATAAGCCTAAGATTTATCTTAGAAGGTCGTAGTTTATCTGCAGGCATCGAATAGGCATAGAACAAGGGAGCATAGAGATAGCATTAAAACTATTTACAGAACTTAAAAAGCCTTCTTATTCAATACTTACAGTACCTACTAGTCCTGCAATCACAGATGCCGAAAGTTAATCAGAACGATAAATTCAAAGATCTGCAACCTTAACTGACTTCAACTTTAACTGCGCAGAAATAATTATGCTGTATTAAATAAATTTAATTTTACAAGAGCAGTAAGCACCTACTCTATGAAGGCTCACTCAAGATTTTGTAAAAAATTCCTTGCTCAACTCCATATTGCTAAGTCAGACACAGAGTAAAAGGTTGGAATAGGAAATGATTAGTCCTTTGGCTCTACATTACTATAAAAATATATTATAACATAGTAATGTGATAAAAAAAAAATAAAAAAAAATAATAATAATATATATATATATATAAATTAATAAATTAAAACCGAAATAAGACTGAATAAGTTATAATTATACTAAAAATAAAAGAACCTGTAGTATTCAAATACACAGTGAAATATAGTTAATAATCTTATAATTTAAAGTAATGAAACTGAATTTCCATTAACATAATAATGTATTTATTTTTACACATTTTATTACAATTTTAGTGAAGCTTTAAACATCTACATAATGGTCAATCATTAAAGGACTGTCTGATGTATAATGAGTGATTAAACGAACTTACCTGTAAGTGAAGTTCAATCATCATTATATGAAGACACTGTCCTTTAATGATTGGAGCAACCCACCCATGCCCATTCGAAAGAACCTATTCTTGTGTTCCCGATATAAAATTGTAAAAACTGTGTAGCTTTCAATAGAATGACTTCCAGGTGACAGTCCGTGACGTGACAGTGACAGCAGATTCACACAGATAATACATACAAAACCAAGCGTTTTTTCTGCATTGCTTTGAAATCGTGCGTCAGTGGATGAAAATAGAGGATACTACATAATGGTCAATCATTAAAGGACAGTGTCTTCATATAATGATGATTGAACTTCACTTACAGGTAAGTTCGTTTAATCACTCATTCTTGTACCTTTCTTCACAGGGCTGTGTTTTACATGGTATACAAGACAGATGTATTAATCTGTGATAGATAACACTTCTAAGAAAAAATGGTAACTGTAATTAATACATTACCAAGATTGGTGAGGACATGATTGTTTATCTGTAAAAGATAAATATCTCACAGTTTAGATGTGGTGGTCGTTGCAGGCAGGGCACTGTTGCTTCTTCTGTTCTAGCTGCGATGGCTCCTTCCAGTTTCAGTATGGTGTCACTGACTGCATCTGAAGTATCAACTGGCCCGAGGAATTACCTCTTTATGTTATGCTTGATGTTGGTCCGATTAATCAAGGTTTCCTGAAAAGCTGCTTTGATGGCAATATTAAACTGGAGTGCCCCCGAAGGAAGCGCTCTGATAATAAAAAAGACATAATTTGCTTGTTATGTGTTAGTGAATTATCTATAACCATATGAGAGTTGTTTACATAATGCCGATTGTCAGCATCTTGTCAACTTTGTCTGTGATAATGTAGCATAGTTGTACCTGTGTTTGTAGGTACTTACTAAGTTGTTACTGTTACACTATTGCTGTCAGGCATGATTTTTCACAAACCTAGACTAGGTGCATGGTGAATCAAGTGTGTGTAACAATTTCACAAACCAGTGGCTTATTAGTGTTTGTAGCACAGACCATGGTAGCTCATTATGTGTTGTTGAATTGCAGTGAGACAGTCCCTTAATCTGACTGAATTGCATATACACATTCGTAAGTAATACAATTACTTAAAGTAGATACATACCAGTTTTCATTGAAGGATGGGAATTTATTTAACGTGGGCAGTCTGATGCGACCTGTCCGAGTGCTAAATAAGTGTAATGCATGGGTCAGCTCAGTTGTTTTGACAATTTAAATGCAAGTCCCAATAAACTTCCATAATTCCTTATTTAAATTTTTCTTCTTGTTGTTACGTTGGGATTCGTCTAGTGTCTTGATGATCTATCCCAGTTGTTAAATACATTTTAATTGCCTCATGCAGACAACCCATATTGGCTGCTCGAATTTCATTGTTCTATTTGTTATTGTGGGATTCCACTCAAGTCTGGGCAGTCCTGGTGGTCTGCCCAAGGTGCTAAATAAATTCAATACATGAGACAGTCCAATTCGACTACTCGACTTGTATTGTTTTGTTTTATTATTAGGTGGGAGTCCAGTTTATCTAGTTTGGGCAGTCCTATGATTCCGAGGTATTAAATATATTGAATGCATGAGACAGTCCAATTTGACTACTCGAATTGCATTGTTTTGTTTTTGTTGCTGTTATGGTGAGAGTCCAGTTTATCTAGCGTGGGCAGTCCTGATGATCTGTCCGAGGTGATAGATAATTTTTATGCGTGAGACAGCCCCATTCGGCTACTCGAATTGCAATTTTATTTGTTTTTTCCAAATTCGTTGTAGATGCAGGTCTTAACTTGACCGGGTGTAACTTGGTTAACTCGGTTTACATTCTTGAAATTAATGTTAAAATCACTATAGAAACACTCACTATTACAAGACTTTATACACCTATGGGGTGTTTTTGCAGTAATATTGGACAATTTACTCATAAAACAGCTACGAGTAAATTTTTAGTGACGAGCGTAGCGCACTAAAAACGCGAATGACAGCAGGGCTGGCGCGGGGCACAGAGTAAATAGAAAATTTCTAGAGATGATATTCTCTCAACGAGTGACGAGCAGTACCACCGAAAGGCGTTACTACATAGTTTAATAATCTCGAGGACGAAGCAAGAAAGTATAATAAGAGTATCTATCTTCTGTACTAAAGTGCGAAGGCGAACGAAGATGCCTTGGAAGAGTTTGTTTCTTCGAACGCGCTCTCTGGGACTACCAGTTAGGTTTGAAAAAATATTTTTGTTTATGTTAATCACATTATTGAGGCTATAGGACAGGTTATATATCATCATGCAACGATCCTTATCCTCCGGGGTAAAGCGGCCGAAACCGCCGGATTCAGCTAGTTGTTTATATATAAAGTACAATTATTATCTACCTCATTATATCCATTGCACGAAACATGTGAGTCATGGGCAGTAGCAGAAGTCCGCGAGTGGTTTTGCAGTGGTAATTTTTTATATAAAACTCAAAAAGACAATTGGGTCGTAAATGTTTCGCATTTCCGTTTTTTTCCTTACTGATTACGTTTGTTTTTTCAATATAATATAAAAGGACCAAATACCCAGTCGCCCTTAAACTTTGGAATCACCGATGACAGTCTGTTAGCTAAAAATAAACAAAGCAGCAGGACTAGATCAAATCACAGCGGAAGTATTTAAAGCACTGGGGAAAACGGAGTAACCTGCTTACCCAACATCTGTAACGCAGTGTGGAAAACCGGAAACAGGCCTTGTAACCTGGTGCACTCCTCCATACTTCCTTTGCATAAGAAGGGATCCGTGGGTGGTGGCGGAATTGTGGGAATTTTAGATAAATAGCTTTATTATCATAATGCCATCAAAATTCTTCTAGATTTACTTAGATCCTACTTATATTGGTGGATATCTGAAGAACAAGCAGTTCTTGTCAAAGGATAGGGTACTAAGGAGCAAACTTGAAATATCCGGCTCTTAGTAAAAAATGCTTCGAATATACCATATCACCCTTACTTGCTGTCATGTGCTTCGTCGGTTATCAGAAAGTTTTTAATGTGTCAAATGGGAGAAGTTGTGGGAAGTTCTAAAACAGGAAGCAGGAGTTCCATCTAAATTCTCACCTGATACTGCTAATAAGAAATCTGTGAGTCCGGTTTTGGGACAGTCACGATTGGGGAGGCGACATCAATTCGGTCCAAGTTTCAAAAGGGAGTCCCACTGGGTTGCGTGGTATCGCCTATCTTAACATCTACGGTGAGCACACAATGCCCCAAACGCTGGGAAATTGGGATGGAGGTATTAAAATAGGTGGATGGTCGAATAAGGTACTGGGCCATTTGGGAACAAGCAAGCCTTAACATGGGTCTGGCTATTATATATATAAATAAAAATAAAAGCAAGCTCATTAAATACATATTATTATATGAACGTAGTTATAGTTTGTGTTTTGTGTATACATATTTTTTCTTTTTGTTTAAATTCTGTGCAGTTCTGTGTGTGGCAACACCAAACTGGTCCAATCGGAAGACCAGCGTCATTTTGCCTTAACTGGCAATTCAGCAATTTTGCTGAGATTGGACCGTAAGTATTGTAAGGTTGACTTGAATGCTTTTAGTTGCAGCTACCTAGATTAATTTACTGTTTACAACTGCTACTACAAGCTGTATTTACTGTTTTATGTAATTCAGGTGTCCTACAAATAAATTTTCTTTTCTTTCTTTCATTCTTTCTCACGGTAATCGACCGTCGCGCAACTATCCAACATAACGACCTGCTACATGAATACGAGACAGTAGATCAATTTCTTGGCTCCGTTATAACTAATAAAGGTAGCTGCAAATCAGAAATACGAAGGCGAATAGGCATGGCTCGGGCGTCCCCGCAGTCTCCAGAGTTCTAGTTCCCCATTGGTGTGGCTGTTGATTTGCGTGTCTACTGGTCAATACGTGAAGCCTCGTTCTACTTCCACCTCTTACCACTCACTCATCGTCATAATGCAAGGAAGAAGTAAGAGAAAAAAAGCTGCACAGTGGTCGCACGCCCTTTCCTTAAAAGTGCACCTCACCAATATACGAGGATTGCACTCCAATCTCGTGGCGGCACTCTTATTTCTAACGGAGACGCAGATTGGATGTCCGTCGGATGTGATAACGTACTTGTCGTACCCGGGTTATACCCTTGAGCATGATTTTAAGGCTCGGGCAGGGGCCTGCTTGTACGCTCGGGATGATAGCTGTTGTCGGCGTCTCCGTCACCTTGAAGACCCCAAGTACTCTGTCCTTTGGGTCCTTGTAGACACAGGAATTGAGAAGATCCTGTATTCTTGTGTTTACCGGTCGCACACCGGTCCTTTAACCTTTCCCTTGAGACTGGTCAGGTGCCGAAATCATGGAAGCTTGCCAACGTGCAGCCCGTGCCCAAGAAGGGCAGTCGTGCTGACCCTGCTAACTACAGGCCCATTTCGATAATATCCATACTCTGTAAGAGTATGGAACGTGTCCTGAATAGCAGGCTCCTGGCGTATCTAGAATCGAATGACCTCCTCATCGACCGACAATATGGTTTCCGCCGGAATCGGTCTACTGGTGATCTTCTAGTATACGCCACACACATCTGGAGTGAGGCCATCGAGAAATATGGAGAAGCACTTCCGGTTTCTCTTGACATTTCTAAGGCCTTTGACAGGGTTTGGCACGACGGCCTTATTAACAAGCTGTCCAGTTTTGGTTTGCCCTCTGGTTTCTACGTATGGATATCGGACTTTCTGAGGAACCGATCTATTCGAGTGGTGATTGATGGCCGCTCATCTGATCAAATGGCGATTAATGCCGGTGTTCCTCAGGGATCGGTACTCTCTGCAACCCTTTTCCTGCTGCATATCAACGATCTGCTCAAACCCGGTATCTATGGGTACGCAGACGACAGCACTGTTGTAGAGAGTTACATGTCCAACGCACGAGCCAGTGAGGCCGACATCCGGTCTCAAAGAGAGGCCATGGTCCAGCGCTTGAACCTTTCCCTTAAGGCGGTCTCTGAGTGGGGCGATGCCAATCTGGTAACGTTCAATGCTGCCAAGACCCAGGCATGTCTATTCTCCGCGAAACGGAGATCATTCAATCTGGCTCCTACTTTCCGAAATGTAACCGTGCCGTTTTCAGACCATCTTGAGCTTCTTGGTATAACACTCAACTTTGGCTCCTACATTGAGTCTAAGGATCAATTAGCCGGAAAAAAGCTGGGTATCCTCTCAAGGGTGCGATAATACTTCACGCCGGAATAGTTGCTGTCACTATACCAAGCACAGGTTCGGTCGTGCATGGAGTACTGTTCGCACCTTTGGGATGGATCGGCTAAATACCAGCTTGAGGCATTGGAGTCCATTGAGAAGAGAGCCAAGAAGCTAATTGGCAATGATGCACTTTGCAATGCAAACTGCAAAGCCTTGAGCATCGGCGCAAAGTTGCATGTCTTTCTGTCTTTTACCGGTTACATTTCGGAGAGTGTGCATCGGAAGTACATGATATAGTTCCACCATCCCCGTTCCACTATCGGACGAGCAGAGCTACGGCAAGGCGCCACCGTTACAGGGTGGAAGTGCCTAAATCTCGCACAAAACGTTTTGCGTCTACATTTATAGTGCGTACTGCTCTATTATGGAACTCGTTACCGGAATCTTTGTTCCCTGAGACCTACAATTTGGGTGTCTTCAAACGAGAGTGAATAGGTACCTTCTAGGCAAGCGCGTTCCATCGTAGACCACTTCGATGCTTAACATCAGGCAAGTTGTGGTCAAGCGTAAGACTACCAGTGATAAAAAAAAAAACCTACGATTCTCGGGAACTCGAGAATTTTTTAAAGAAACTTTTTAGGTAAAACTTTTACCTGAGCTTTTACATATTTCCTATAAGATGGCGCCGGTATTTCTCAATTGAGGACAAGTGACGGTCTTTATATTAAGTTTTTATAAAGGTCAGACCTGCTTTTTTCAAAAATGTGTGTCATAAACTAAGACAATGTCTGAAAGAGTTTTTCAAAGAAACAAAATCCATAGCGGTGGTTAGCAATTAGATACTCGGCACTCGTACCTCCGCCTCTGAATGGTTAGTGATATTTTTTAAATAACGAGCTTTTGCCCACAATTCCATCTTAATTTTTCAAATATCTCTTTAAAAACCTGAAATCACAAAAATTGTATTCTGCATAGTATAAAAAATGTACCACGCTAGGATGCCCTATTATTTAAAAAAACTTGTCCACTATTTTCTCATATTTATATTTCTTTTTCCAAGGTATTTAATATGGTATTATGAGACCCATAATACCTAATTAAATACCTTGGAAATTAGTTACCATGCTCCAGATCGAAACTAAAATTCAATATTTTGTTCAACTAAAACTATTATTCTCAAATAAAAAAAAATTGACAGGTATTATTATTTAGGTATAGAAAAGTAAGGAAACAATATGTAAGATAATATATACCTACCTATTCTACTTAATAAATTAATTAAGTATACTTAAATTGCCGCTCGAGAGTATTGTAGAAGGCACTGATGATTGACTTGTCACTTGACTTAACTATCTCCAGTTTAGGTACTCATCATATTTTATGGTTTGTTAAATAACTGTTGTCACGATTTATTGCTAGCTCCCTAGTGACGACTGCATTCTATAGAACCAATAGATGATAGCGCCATACATAACGTACCTACATAGCCTCTACTAGGTAGGCACACACCTACATCAGGTTTGCATATTGTTTAGCAGGAGGTCGACGAGTCAGCGAGTCACCGCACCATGCACGAGTCGTGTGTCGTGTCGCGTCGTGTCGTGGCGAGGTCGGCGGCGACCCGCGAGCCCGCGACCCTCATCCGAGTGCCCCTGAAATAGCCCGAAACGGCCGTGACTCACTCGCGGAGTGCCAAAACTGTGAAACAATCCGCGGTCTCGTCACGACCACGACCAACTTAATACACAAATCCTCGATTAATTCTTTAATCTGAGCACAAAACTTAATCTATCTTAAACTTAGTTACTAGAATTCCAATAACCTACGAATAAAAAATATTGCAGAAAGCAATATACTTACATTTCTTTTGCATGAACGTTAAATAATATTTTTTTGTTAATAAACTTATTAAAATAAGTTTAATAACAAAAAAATATATTTATATCAATCAGTGCAATAAGACGTTTGCTAAAAGTCTGTGAGAACTATGCGGTGACTCAGGGGCTTAGGTATAATGTCACTAAGAGTGAATTACTTGTTTTTAATGGTGGTGCCAGAAGATACTTAAATGTTCCTTGCATCTCATTAGCAGGTACACCCTTGAAGCAAGTCTCAAAATTTAAATATCTGGGCCACTGGGTCACTGAGGACCTGTGCGACGATTTAGATATCGAGAGAGAGCGTAGGGCGCTGTCTGTTCGAAGTAATATGTTGGCCCGTAGGTTTGCACGGTGTGCTTACGACGTTAAAATGACGCTTTTTCGAGCCTACTTTCAGACTTTTTACACCTGCAGCCTCTGGGTCAAGTATACGCAGAAGGCATACAGCGCCCTGCGTGTACAGTATAACAATGCCTTCAGGATGCTTGTGGGGCTGCCGCGGTATTGTAGTGCTTCCGGTATGTTTGCCGATGCGAGAGTGGATGATTTTTATGCCATTATTAGAAAACGATGCGCTTCTCTCCGGCACAGAACAGATATCAGCACCCACGGCATGTTGAGGGTGTTGAGTGACCGGTGGGACTGCCCGATGCTTGGTCGATGGGTGAGACTGCACACACAGGTCGGCTCTAGATAGCTGTACTCGCATTCTACTATGTTATTATTATTATGCCTATTTGTGATTTTTATGTGTGTGTATTGTGTTATTTTTATGTTATTTGTGATTCGTTTTTATTATGACATTATTATGTCATCTACTATATAAAAATAAGTCGGGTTTTCCTTCCTGAGGCTATAACTCCAGAACGCACGAACCGATTTCCACGGTTTTGCATTCGTTGGAAAGGTCTCGGGCTCCGTGAGGTTTATAGCAAAAAAAAGTCCGAAAAAAATGGGCGGAAAGCTAGTTTGTAATAATTATGTTTTGATGTTAATGTGTACTTATCTAAATCTATGGACTTCAATGTCTGCAAATAAATGATTATTTATTTATTATTTATTAAGTATACTGTATTTTAACAAAATATTTTTTTTCTCTTTTTTTTTTACTAAAGGGTAAAGTAAACCGAATGGGCGCCTTTTAAAATATTTTTTTAGTAGTCGTCTCGTACGCACGGCTGCACATCAAGCTATACGAAACCAGTTTAGGCTGGCCTCTTACTGTTTGGGAAGCCTGTTCAATGTGAGACCAGCTTAAACTGGATTTGTATCGGTTGACCTGTAGCCGTGTGTACGAAGACATTTTCCAACATTTTCTTTGCATGCGAATCGACAACTTGTACAATTTGTAGAAGGCTATTCACCCGATTGTATTTCATGAATTAAACTTCATAAAAAAGTACAGTTGTGTACAAAGCTGATAGTGTAAATATTCTTACATAAGTAGGCTCACAAATTTGATTAAAGCTGGACTTGTTTTTTGGTTCTTAAGCATAAGTCCAAAAAGATATTGTGTGTTATCTCAGTCAAGTTATTTATTGTTTGATTATTTATTTATTTAAATGGGAAAACCAACAGCTACAAATTACGAAATAAACTGAAAGAATAAACAACAGCAAGCCAATTAAAGGTCTTCACGAATAATAATAAAAATTGAAACAAACTTTAGGAACACTCAATAGCAGACAAATACGATCACTAAAAATGACTATGACAATTAATTACAATTAGTATTTCCTCGCCATACTGCTTTTCATAACAAATGGGTCAAGTGACGATTCTTTTCATATTTCATTTTGTTTTTTTAATATATATGATGATGGCTATTGATTCATTTTAATATTTTTAGATTGAGTATACTATTAATACATAATATATACGATATCAATAATAATCTATATATATATATATATATATTATTATTGATCTATATATATATATATAGATTATTATTGATATCGTATATATATATACATATATATTATAATAGTATATAATTCTAGCTACTTATTACTAAATGATGTTGCTAATTTGAATGTTGTGCATGTATTGTATACCTACCTATAATTGGCATAAACATCTGATCATGTTATTGGTAATGCTGTTGGTGTAACCATTCAAATAAATAAATATGTAAATCAAAAACATCTTTATTATAATAATAATCTTAGATTACAGTGTACGTTCAAGTTAAAAAAATAGTTACGACATGATTTAAGGCTGATAAGTTGCCAAATTATTGCATTTTACATACATATACAGAGTTATTGGTAAAATACTAAGCATCATGCAGAACTGTATTACTAACATCCTAAAAAACATACATATATACATACATATTATCACGCCTGTCTCCCATGGGGGTAGATAAAGACTATGAATTTCCACTTGCCACGATCCTGGCACACTACTTTCGCTTCATCTACATTCATTAATCTCTTCATGCATGACCGTCAAGATAACGATGATAACGTTCCAGTTGAGCTTTTACACCTATTTATAAAACATTTACATTATATATTATTAGCCGTGGATATCTGACCCTTCATTTTCAAATTAGCACAGTCAATCACAGAGTAAACAAATAAACAAGTCGGAGTTATAAGAAGTGATTGAGTTTCTTATATTTTTGATGCACAGAAAAGGCACGCGGCGCTCCGCTCGCGCTCGCAGCACGCCGCGCGGCGCACGCTTTCATCTGTGCTTTCATGCTGTTCATAAAGTAAATAAAAATACCCACGTAGGTATAGAAAGGCTTCATTCGCAAGCTACAACATTGTGTCAAACATTCATTTTTGGAAGCAGTCGGTATAGATTTTAAACAAACGAACATTTTAATTTTTATGTATAGTTACAGGGTGTTTTCCACACCCATTTAAGCTCGTGCTCCCGTTTTTATGGACTCGTATAGATTATGTATATGAGATATAATAGTAGATACAATAGCCATCCAGAATGAATTCATTTTTAAATGCAACTATATATTATATTACCACAGAAAAATAGCAGTGGTCCTGGTGAGCTACTTTTTAAATATGTAATTAATTGTGTTGTTATCAATGACCAGCTGTGCCCCGCGGTTGCACCCGCTTTGCCCTGCTTCTTAGAGTCATAGCGTGATATTAGCCTATAGCCTTGCTCAAGAACTGGGACTATTGAATGTAAAAAGAGTTTTTAAAATCCAACTGGTAGTTCCAGAGATTGGCGTGTTCAAACAAAGAAACTCTTCAGCCTTATTATATTGGTATACATTTTCAAATATTACCAGTTATAGCAATCATCGACACCCACGACTATTTAGGGTAATTATTAACAATACAGTGTTATAATTGCAGGTGGCACGGGTGTAGATCGCAACGTGTCGCCGGCACTGCGCGAAGCACTCTACACGATCCGCGAGGCGTGGGCCGAACCGCGATCGCTGTTCAGTCGCTGGTCAGTAGCACGTAGCATGGAATATTACACATGGAACACCACATCACACTACACCACACCAAACAGTGCTCCTAGGAGCAGGCACTAGCACTTGCACCACATTACACTCAACATGTGTAGGAAACGTATGCGCGGGGAGCAAGCCATGATAAGAGCAGAGGTTCAGGTAGTCCTGAGCTGCAGCATCGTGACCTTCTGGAAGAATATTAATATTATTATCTCCAATAAAATTTTTGTTTTTAGTAAAATTATTTATAACTAGCTTTCTGCCCGCAGCTTCGCCCGCGTGGACAACATGATTTTGACTGTTTAGTTTTTCCAATTCTGGCGGGAAATTGCAAATTATCCTTACATATCTTTCCGTCCGCTTCTTTGGTCGGGTAGACCACAAAATTTGCCCAAATTTATTATTTGCCGAAATATAAACGCAGCTTATATCCTTTCCCAAGGTCTAGTCTATTTTTGTACCAAATTTCGTCAAAATCCAAACGGACTATAAATATAAACTATTTCATCCACACACAGTTTGCCCCAAACCCCATATCAAATATTTATTTATTTCTTATCAAGTGCCTAAACACAATGTTTCAGCGTTTATATTCAACAACGACAAACTCCCACACAATTTTTCATCCCTTATTACAACTCCTTTTTTACAACAAAACATAGCTTATATCCTTTCCTTTCCCAAGGTCTAATCTATTTTTGTCCCAAATTTCATCAAAATCGGTTCCGGGGTTAAACTTGAAAGCGTGACTTTGTTTGGACTTCTAAACGAACTTTCATCCCCTATTTCATCCCCACACAGGTCGCAATTTCAAAAACGCTAGAACAAATATTTATTTATTTCTTATCAAGTGCCTTAATATAAAGTTTCATGGTTTTATCTTGAAAAATGACGAACTCCCATACAAACTTTCACCCCCTATTTCAACCCCTTCAAAACATTTTTTTGCAATAAAAGGTAGCCTATGTCCTTTCTCAAGCTTTAGTCTATCCCAGTACCAAACTTTATCAAAATCGGTCGAGTGGTGTGGGCGTGAAAGCGTAACAGACAGACAGACAGAGAGACAGACAGAAAGACAGACAGACAGAGTAACTTTCGCATTTATAATATTAGTAGGAAAGTAGGGATTCTAAAAGACGGGGGTCTATAGATATCTATAATGCTAAAATTGCAAACTCTGTTCCAATTTAAATTAGCAAAGAGTTGCAGTCGTCTATGATTGGATCTTCAATTGAAACATTTAGATGGTTTCGTACATAATTATACTATCACCCCATCATTTTGATTAAAAATTCGATTACTCATATAGTATGTATATCATTCTCAAAGTCTCTACTGGGCAAGATGAGCAGCTTATAAAAACTCTATGATTGATTATAAGGGCTTTACGTATAGCTGATACTTCCTACTTCCTTCCATAGTAGGACTACTATAATAATATTATAAATGTGAAAGTTTGTGAGGATGGATGGATGGATGGATGTTTGTTACTCTTTTAAGTAAAAACTACTGAACTGATTTTGATGAAACTTTACAGTATTATTCTTTAGACATCAGAATAACATATATGCTTTAATTTATAACGATATTTTGGGAAATTCCCACAGGATTGGGGAAAATTCCACGCGGTCGAAGTCGCGGGCAAAAGCTAGTCTACTATATAATTACAGTCCTCAGCTTCCTTTTTACTAGATTTGTGACTTAATTTGATTGAGGACAAAAACTTCTCAAGGGTAAAATCTTGCAGGTGGCCGGCTAAATTCTGATGGTACAAACAAGTAAAAACTTCTCTTTCTTGCATGGCGGTGAATACTCCAATTATTACAACTCTAGGCTTCCGTTTGAACAGCTCGTCAATTGTAAGACCTGAGTTCGTCAGCTGATCTGATTTTTTTAGCTTCTCAATGTCGGCCTTCGTATCAGTGCTGATGATGACGCCGCCGTTCCATGTCTTGCGGAGGCCTCTCACATGTAGCTTCATTTGTTCAGGGCAAATCATTTTTTGTACAAGGGATTTTGTTTCCTCGCTTGATTTTAATTCGTCAGTAGGGTAAATGGCCACTGAACTTACATTGTTGGGCTGAATAAAGTATTGTGGATGCCCTTTTTAACCATGTCGGCAAATGAGGTCCCCACAGCAGGTCTCGACGTTTATTCAATACTTGACTTGAGGTCCTGCAGCCGCTGTGACAGATCATGTTGGTCTTGGAGGTTATGGATCGAGGAATACGCCTGGACCGTTTTCATCTTCAGGGACTGGTACTGCACTGCCATCTGCGATGTACCGTGGCCCATTTTCCGACACAGAGTATTGACTCTCATTTTCTGCTCCGAGTTCAATTTACCTTCTGCTGCGATGTTGCATACTTCATTCAGGCACTGCTCGATAGATGACATCCAGCTTTGTATTTCAGAAGTAGAAAATTAAATAAGGTCAGGAACATCTGCTCCTTGGCTCGGTCCTTTAGGGCAAGGTGCGGGGGTAGGAGGTGGAGTGCGAGCAGTCCTGCCACTCCGGTTAAAGGAGCTGTTTTCCATTTTGTAACAAGTTATTTACTTGTTAGACACTGTACATTTCGACAAATTAATTTTACACATAATATTATAACTAACCACGGATTCCGTGTAACTAACGTATGACACAGTTCTTAATGTTGCATTAAAACGAGGTCACGATTCAGGAAATGATTATTTGTTTTATTTTATATTAATGCGACACGTCTGTTCTCAACAAAGAGTGCCAATGTTTAAACGTTGTGATAATATCGAAAAATTGGACCCGATAGGTGGCACTGCGATCGAGTTTGGGCAGGAGTCAGGACAACGTCAGTCAGATCCACTAGTAGCATAATAAATAAAACCCTTGCGAATTCACTCCAACTACATGTAAAAACATTGTTCTGTTTAAAATGTAACACCTTTGTATACACTTAGTTTGCAAATAAATGTTTTGATTTGATTTGAACATCAATCTGAGTTTGAAGGAAGTAATCTTTTTTTGGAATTTTTATCCTCTAATCACTTGCAAGAAGCTGTAGGTAATGTATGTACTACTGCTAACTGATAATGCGTATCGGCTTCGGCGTGTGTGAGGAGCATCGCGTGACGTCTCGGTCTGCCTAGCCGCAGTGGCCGGCTGACGCGTGCTCGGGCTCGCCGCGCGCTGCATGTGCATAATGCCGCAGTATAAGTATTCTATACAGTATTAGGACTCGGCCATAGTCTTGAATTAATTACCTACAGCCAAAAGGTACGTAAACACGCGATAGAGCTGCCCGCTTACACTATTTCAAATAATCCAGGTATTTTACTCGGTGGAAAAAGCGAAATACCTACCTATTAAAACAGAAACGAGTTACGTATTAGTCGGTACCAACATAAGGAATATTTTATAGTCTTGACTTTCGGAGTTGATATATATATATATATATTACCTAAATATATAGAGAGTCATTAATTCATAATGATATTTCCTCTAATTCAATAATATAGATAACTAGCTTTCCGCCCGCAGCTTCGCCCGCGTGGACAGCGCGATTTTGACTGCATAGTTTTTTCCAATTCTGGCGGGAAATTACATATATCTTTCCGTCCGCTTCTTTTCTCGGGTAGACCAAAAAATTTGCCCAACTTTATTATTTACTGAAATATAAACGCAGCTTATATCCTTTCCCAGGGTCTAGTCTATTTTTGCACCAAATTTCGTCAAAATCCAAACGGACTTTCATCCCCTATTTCATCCCCACACAGTTTGAAATTTCAAAAATCCCCATATCATATATTTATTTATTTCTTCTCAAGTGCCTAAACACAAAAGTTCATTGTTTATCTTCAACAATGACAAACTCCCATACAAGTTTTCATCCCTTATTACAACCCCTTTTTTACAACAAAACGTAGCTTATATCCTTTTCCAAGGTCTAATCTATTTTTGTACCAAATTTCATCAAAATCTGTTCCGAGGTTGGGCTTCAAAGCATGACTTTGTTTGGACTTCCATAATTATGACCTTTCATCCCCTATTTTATCCCCACGCAGGTCGAAATTTCAAAAACGCTAGAATAAATATTTTTTTAGTTCTTATCAAGGACGTGAATTCAAAGTTTCATCGTTTTATCTTCAACAATGACAAACTTCCATACAAATTTTCATCCCTTATTTCAACCCTTTTTCTACAACAAAACGAAGCTTATATCTATTCCCAAGGTCTAGTCTATTTTTGTTCCAAATTTCATCAAAATCGGTTTCGGGGTTAAACTTGAAAGCGTTACTTTGTTTGGACTTCTAAAAGAACTTTCATCTCCTATTTCATCCCCACACAGGTCGAAATTTCAAAAACACTAGAACAAATATTTATTTATTTCATAACAAGTGCCTTAATATAAAGTTTCATGGTTTTATCTTAAAAAATTACGAACTCCCATACAACTTTCACCCCTATTTCAACCCCTTCAAAACTATTTTTCGCAATAAAAGGTAGCCTATGTCCTTTCTCAAGCTTTAGTCTATCCCAGTACCAAATTTCATCAAAATCGGTTGAGTGGTTTAGGCGTGAAAGCGTAACTGATAGACAGAGTTACTTTCACATTTATAATATTAGTAAGGATGTAAGTAGCTAGTACCTACATAAGTAGAAAGCCTAGGACACTCCTACTAGTTTTTATTATCGCGAGTGTAGCTAGGTTACTCATTGTGTTACTTTCTTCACACCATCCACTTATTTATACATTACTCTGTCGAAAAAGCGAAGCGAGCTCCTTTCGGAGTTTACAGGTAATTTTTTTTATCACAATTTAAAATAGCACAATATGGGTAGTCTATTATTGGTCTTTTCAATTCAATATTAAGTAAGGAATTACTTGTACTTATTTCAATTAATAACTCAGATCGCACGCTTAGTGCTTACAACACCATCACATGCGTTTGTCACTGCGGTGCAATCGCGACTGTTTGGGTATCGAGTGCGTACCAAACTCGAGGCGCGTAGGACTCGCGTTTCGACCGTTTTTATGAAGTTACGCTACTGTATAGATTCGTATAGGTATTGTGATAATGCAAAACGCGTTGCGGACCGCGAGGCGCACGGCTCAAATATGTCAAGTATTTACATAGCTAGTCGATTGGTTGCCGGTTGCCGCTCCAGTGGCGGCGCGGGCGCACGTGAGCCGTAGCGGGACCGCGCGCCGCCCGCCGCCGCCGCCGTGCTTTCATGATTCCTCTCGCCTGAAATAATTATGGAATATATTTATGTTGTTATAGCCACGTATAACTCGCAGTCGACCGCAAACGCGTTGTGCAGACGCATGTGCTGCGATTCAAAATATATTGATACGTGTGTAAGAGCGAATGCCATGTAATTAATCAGTATAAGTAATGGTCAGCTTATATATTTGGCAAAAACTCTTAACGTGTGTAAGCTTGACGTGACTCACGTGACGTGGCACGCGTGGCTGTCTCTGTACGCAAGGTAAGATAAGTAGGTAGAGTGCGGTATAGTGTTGCTAAGAATTAGGCTATAACAGTGTCAATGCAATTTATTCTAAGAACTTTAAATGTCTACATTTATTAAAATTTAACTTTATAAGTTATTTTGGTGAAGGAAAAATACGACCGCGGGCAGGATTTGAACCTGCATCTTCTGGTTAAGTACACCAGACGCTATGACCGCTTAGCCACCGCGAGTCCCACCCGCAAAGGTCGAAATTTGCCTTCACATATTTAAAATTTACGTCTTTGAGGTGACGTTAGTATTACGAGTATGTATTTATCTACTTATTACTTACTCGCAAATTTCACGCTAGAACATAGGTACCTACCTACTCACCTACAGAACGTGTATAGACGACGAAGTAGGTGTCGCGCGTGGCGTCAGCGCAGAGCTGTGACAATAACAAAAGTCACCCAAAAATAAGTGAAGCCACTGACACGCGAACAACAAGAAGCACAAGTAGCGCGAGCTCTCCGCGCTCCGCTCTCCGCTCTCCGCGCGCTGCACGCTCACGCTGTACACAGTGCTTACTGAAACACAAGTACTTACTTATAGACTGGCGGTCGTCTCCTCAACTTCTTAGAAATAGCTGATCAAATTAATGTGCCGACACATTTACGGTGTAAGTAGGTACATAATAATGTTTGTGTTGAGAGAGCCAGCCTCCCGCGGTGCGCCCGCGCCGCTTTTATACGTAACAACAACGCCGCCGCCCGCCGCCCGCCGCCGCATGTTGAGCTGACAACCGTGACTCACGGGCCCGTGAGCATTGTCCTTTTTCCAAAATAAATATTTCATGCTAAATTGACTCGCATGACATAAACATAGAAAAAACACCCTTAAAAATTTATATTCTTGTTGATACGACGAAAGTCGCGCGTAGGTAATAAGCGTTATGAGATGGACATATGCCAAGACAAACATATAATTTATAATCGTGATAAATGCGTGTCTTTTAATTTTTAAACTAGATATTGTTATTTACTGTTCTGTATTATAATAACTTTACCTATCATAAAAACTAACTTACAACTACAAGACTACACCAGAGTCTGCTCGGTGCTGACCACCATGTCACCTATAATCTAGTACTTGTTAGTAAATTATTTCTTTCCTTTATTGGTATACTAGCTTTCCGCCCGCAGCTTCGCCCGCGTGGACAACACGATTATTAACTGTTCAGTTTTTCCAATTCTGGCGGGAAATTGCAAATTATCCTTACATATCTTTCCGTCCGCTTCTTTGCTGGGGTAGACCACAAAATTTGCCCAGCTTTATTATTTACCGAAATATAAACGCAGCTTATATCCTTTCCCAAGGTCTAGTCTATTTTTGTACCAAATTTCGTCAATATCCAAACGGACTTTCATCTCCTATTTCATCCCCACATAGTTTGAAATTTCAAAAACCCCATAACAAATATTTATTTATTTCTTATCAAGTGCCTAAACACAATGTTTCAGCGTTTATCTTCAACAATGACAAACTCCCATACAATGTTTCATCCCTTATGAAACGTACTTATATAACTTGTAATGTTCCCACTGCTGGGACACAGGCCTCCTCTCGGTGAGAGGGAGTGGGAGTGGGCAGTAATCCACGATGTCGCATGTCTTAAAATTTTTGTTTCTGTTTTCCTTCACCGTTTAGTAGTGGTGATGAAATTTACACATAATTTACACAACGTAAAGCGCCTGTCTGGGTTCGAACCGACGACCTACAACTCGTTAGTCGCGAAGATTACCACTGGGCGACCACCGCGCCCCTTTGAACCTTTGAACCTCAGAGCTTTGAACGATGTGTTTTAAAGAGCGCCGGCGCGGCGGCCCAATTCCCCTTTCAGTGGGGACTGAGAGAAGGGAGAAGGAAGGGGTTCCTTCTCCTTTTCTGCCTCCCCTGCGTTCCTTCTTCTATTCTCCGCCCCCTTCCTTAAAAACATTTTTTAAGGAATATTCAAATAAATTATCTTTTACTACATAACATACATAACATAACATACCTTCTCGCCTGTATTCCCCGAAGGGTTAGGCAGAGGTGTACTTAATGTACACCCACAGTTCGCCGGTATGTTTGGGTCCCATGTAATAGGGGGGCGAGCCTATTTCCATTCACCGGGCACAAATCCAGACTCCGAGCTGCTACTGAGAATTTCATAGAAAAACTCAATAACACTTTGCTCGACCTGGGGATCGAACCCCAGACCTCTAGCGTAGCAATCGCGATTGGGACCACTAGAACAACGAGGCAGCATCTTTTACTAAAGATAAATTATTTGGAGTTCAGAGGTCAAAACATTTAATAAACATAAAATACCATCACGTCTATTCCTCGAAGGGCTGGTAGAGGTGTACAAATGTACACCCACAGTTCGTCAGTATGTTCAGGTCACATGTAATAGGGGGCCTTCAACCGGGCACAACTCTAATTTGAAGAAAAACCCACTGCTCGAAGTCGAACTAACAACCTTTAGCGTCGCAGCCGCGCTTAGGACGTAATTTATTTATTAAAAAAAAGTTTTATTGAAATCGTTAGTTATTGCAGAATAATTATTTTTAACTAGAGTATAGTCTAACCATTAGACAAAAGTCACATTAATCTAACACAAGTGATATCCGAACGACTACGGAAGGAACCAAACGTCTCGAGAGAGTTCACGCTTTTTCCTTACGTGATGATTTCTATCAATTAACGGTACGGATCTTCATTATAAAAAAGCAATGCGTCCGCCATGTAGGATTAAAAAAAATATAAAAAAAAATTAACCGCTGCAAAACTGAAAAGATATAAAATAACATTTAACAAAAACATTAAAAAAGAATGATCAATATCGGACTACTCTGTAAAAAGTTATGCCTATCATACATAAAAAAATCCATAAAGTGGTCCTATTTCAATC